>NWSH02000008.1:1004125-1023840 GCA_002382865.2 Heliothis virescens
GCGTGATCTTATGATTGGCGGTTATAATATCCCACAAAGTAATTTCTGATGTCCTTGTTTAACTCCGAAACTTCTTATTATGAACTATAAACTGACGAAACTATGATATTTCGCAATAAAACGTTTTTTACAGTTACATTTAAATTGTAAGAAGTTTCGGAGTTAAACAAGGACATCAGAAATTACTTTGTGGGATATTATAACCGCCAATCATAAGATCACGCCTCATATTGCATGTTAACTTAGGTAAAACATGAAAAAACCATTTTATATTTGAATTTCCCGCTTCTAGTCGTCGCATTCACCTTAAGGTTGAAAAGTTATTGAAGAAATTTGACAGATTGTGGTAACTTGATGTGCTGTCATCCGTACATTTAGACACAAGTATGGCCCATCCGCATTCGTAAAATGAAACGTACAGATACCAAGAAATAATAAAGTCATCCATATAAGAGGACCAAAATTTCCTCTACGAAGTTTTTCTTTCTTTTCCAGATGATGACGTTAAGCACAGATTCAATGTCATTCAGTATATGGCGGGAAACCCCGATCCCTATGTACTTGGAGATATATTTCTTCAATATTAGTAATGTGGATGAAATATTGGCGGGGACGGCTGAAAAGGTTCGGGTCGAAGAGATGGGCCCGTACGTGTTTGAAGAGTCCCATGTTAAGGTGAGTTTTTGTTTTTTCATAATAATGTTTAGTAAGTTATTATTACTAGCTAGCTAGGTAGCTGCAAGGTTATATGGTATCACCACGTTTAAGGCAAATTGGGTGCAAGTTCATGGACGTCAGATTTCTTTTTAAAATAACTGTTTAGGTTGTTTTTTTAAATAATGTGTTGTAAACCGTTGTTTTAAAGAAAATGGACGTTATATTGTCAGTGAACTTGGGCAAAAAATATAATTAGCTATGACATTTGAACTAAGTATTGTGTATCGTACCTCGTTGCAATTTCTAATTACTTCTCGTTCCTTAGCGCAATCACTGTCAACTTCAGACTTACAAAGTTATCTGATGAGAGCTGTAGGTAGGTGTAGGTGTCCCGACATTATATTAAACGTCAGTTTTCAAAAAACTATCTGCTATTTTCACGTTCAATTTTCAACTCAGGAACCGCGGGAAGCAGACACCTAGATACTGTTTTGCCCTAACTGCATAAAACAATGTGTTCACGTAACATGCAGTAGATGCGCGTGAGTCGTTACGGGTGATCGCATCGTTATTTGTTGCCGGTAAACAAGTTATGTAATACGCGAAGACAAGAGACATAACGATAGTTATTTATTACTTATAACATCATGGATAATAATCTAGGAAATTAGGAAGAATTTATGAGGTCTTTTCGCAATTTTTTCATCACCTAGGAAACTTTCTTAAAGAAAATATTTTCCTAGATTTTACTTTAGAACTTACGTAAGTAGGTATGTTTTAATTTTATGGAGTTCTATCTATTGAGGCAAGTATCATCTAAATCGCCCCCCCCCCCTTTTATACGAGGAGCCGAACTATACCTATGTATAGCTTCCGCCAGCGGATTTGCCTGCGTGCTCTAGGAATTACTTCGCGCACTCGGATAAAAACTAATTGTTTGTAGTAAGTAAAAACTTTCTTGGTAAATGAGCTATCTTAAACTGAACTGAACAAACTCTTGAGCTTTATAATGTTAGTATAGCTATAGATTGTAAGAAACAAACTTAAATTCGCTGTTTCTCGGCTTAGCAACTACCTAATCTGGGATATCAATAAGACATTACCAAGGCAATATTATAATGATGATATACTTAATACAGGTGTGTTATTTAACACACCTGTATTAAGCTGTATATACACACCTGTATTTTGCTGGGGAGTTTGTTCCACCATTTCTTCTTCCCAGCAAAAACACATAGGAAGTGGTGAAGGGCGGGCGTTTTGGGGGCTGTCTTTTGTAAACATTGACCTTCAAAAAGTGCTGATTTTCAGCCTACTTTGAATAAATGCTTTTTATCTTTTTTTTATCTTTTTTATCTTAAAAAGTTATTTTTGAATAATCAGTAGGTACTTGTCACCTGATAATAATCTTAGTACAAATATTTGTTGTTATTACATAGTTTTTGAATATTTTCCGATATTCCTAATCAGTGGTTATTTAAGTATTTTTACACTATTTTAATACACTATTAATCTTGAATAATATATTGTTGTTATATCGCATACCAATGTATTAAGTATGTTTAATCTATTATCTAAATTGGAATTTCCATGATAGGACGATATGGCGCCTTATTGGTACCAAGTGTGACTACGTATTGATCGGTATATGGTCTGACCACTTTTTGGTGCAGTTGACAGTTGCAGTCAGTATAATCCATGGTAATTTAAATAAAGATTATGGAGTAAAAAAAAAATGATTTTACTGGAAAAATCGGTATGAATTGGTAACTCGTTCAGAATTGTATTTTTTTGCGATAGCTGAAAGTTTAAAGCCTCCGAACATCAAGAAATACAAATCGCAGTGGTTTGAATTTCTCAGGGATATTCCGGGATATCTAAATGTTAAAAAATTAACTCCGATATCCTTCGTTCAGCTATCGCATCAAAAGTTACAGCAAGTATTCCAAATATCCTTGAATATGTCATTCTTTGACCTTTTTTCAAACGAAGATATTACTCCAAAAAAAGTGGTACTGCCATTATCTATCCATGGTTCCTTATTGGAAATTTTGTGTAGATTTCAAAACTCTGCTTAAATTTTCTATTCAATCATTATTTACAGAGTTATTGGTAAACAAAGTGAACGAGATCGTTTTTCCTTTGATTGACAATAATTCCTTGGAAAATCATCGTACAAACTAACCGGTTACATCAAATGAAAGCGCATAAAATTTTCAAAAAAAGCTTTGGAGTTAGATAAAGAAAAAAATTTTTTTTATGAACTTGTAGCTTTCCAAAGTTGAAAAAAATTCTGTAATTTTTTTCTTTCCCTGATTTCTTTAGTGTTATTCCAAAACTAGTGATTTAAAAAAGAATCATGGATAGATTTGAAAACTAGAATCTTGAATCTATAATTTCCTGGATTTCTTTTTGCTGTACGATCATTTTCCTTGGAGATACAGCTTCTTGAAAATCCTATAAGAAAATCGTCCATGAAAAAATATCCTTAAATTTTTGTGAGTAGTGTATATAGGCTTTTTATCCGAGTGTGGGAAATGCTTAGTTCTGGTGTACCGCAGGCGGAAGCTAATTCAAAATAATGCTCATGGAAGCTGGTTACGTTGTAGCCATCATTTACGACATAATTACGTTACTTTCTCAACTTCCCAGTTATATCTAACTAACCATATTCTTCACAATTATAAGTAAATGTCACAGTTAAATCGTATATACGTTATATTAGATAGATTACAATATCTCGCGAGATTGCAAATTGTCGAAATATTGTGAACCGCACCGTACGTTTACAGTTTAACATATCATTAAAAGAGATAGATTACAATCTTACGATTGTCAAATTGTGAACATTCCTACGGCTGTCCCTGATTGGTCATGGACACAGAATGGTCTATTTTATTGTAAGGCAGACCAATCAGGGACAGCCTTCGGACAGTATGGTGCGGTTTACAATATTTCGTCAGTTTGCAATCTAGCGAGAATTTTTATAATTTAACGGTATTTACAATCTTATGGTAACACTGGTCGTTTTCCCGCGGTTTCACTCGCGTCCCGTGGGAATTACTGCCCGTATCCGGATAAAATATAACCTATGTCACTCGTGGATTATGTGAAATAATTTTTTTAATCCGACTTCCAGCCTTCCCTACAAACAAACTTACAAATTTAGAAACAATTTACCTCTTTATAATATTAGTACTTATAGATAAACGCGAAAACAAAAAAGTGTTTATTTAAGACTGTAGGTATGCATAATCCTCAATGTTGACTGAGTAATGATGTCACCGAACCGAGTATTTAAATTAGTGGTGCTAATGTGGTTTGATGCTAGATGTTGCGAACACGTGCTGTTTTGTTTTTATTGTTGTTAATGTAACCGCAATTATTTACACTGATGGATAGTTGTTGATTGATGGCTGATGCATACAAGAAAATTTATATTTTGCGATATGCTAAAACAAACCTATTGCAAGCTCTTGCCTTAATTTCGTCCTTTTTAGCGCTTAATTGGCCCTATAACACAATAAAATATTTTGTGGTATAAATGTGTAGGTGATTCTTAAGCTTATTTGATACTTGGTCCTTTTGGCAATTATAAGGTCCTGCCATCTTTCATCCTGTCCTTCTAATATTTGTTTGAATGTTTCCCTTTCACGCAAAAACTACCTACTAAACGGATTTTAATACAATTTAGCAAGAAAATAGCTAGTACATCAGAACCACGTACAGGCTACTTTTTATCTGGTTGCGGGCAGTTTTTCTTCCAGGAAACGGCCAAAACCGCAGACGGAAGCCAGCTTAAAATACGTTCTAAACTTCACAAACATGTTTCGTTACATTGATTGAAGTCAGTAGAGTAAGCAAGTGATTGACCCAGGTATGTATGTGAGTGTTCGCGAAACTCATTAACCTGGATTTGGTTCGGTAACAGCGCTTAACAGACTACGGTTAGTTACGTGTGTTATGCATTTGTACGGTAGAATTATACAACATTTTATAATTGATATGGTTTCTCATAGTAGAGGAGTATTCTACTAAGTACTTTCTTACAATACTGGCCTTTGGTAATTTTACCACCCGCGTTCCGTGGGAACTATTTCGCGCACCCGGATATAAAAGTACCTAGCCTTTTTAGTCTTTCTCGGTAAATATCTAAACCTGAAATATTTTTTCAAATCGGCCTCTACCAACCAAACTTTTTGGTGTTCTTTGGAACATCTGGATTTAAAGCTACTGAGCTACATATTTTTGTTCATGCAACACAGGTGATTCCATGGAAATAAATCTCCAATTATGCGTTATGTAATCAAACAAGAATATGTGATGTATGTGTGTTTGGTCTTTAGATTCAATAAATATATAGAGACATCACGGTTCAAAGGGTCTTGTATCTGTCATCCATTCTGTACACTCATTCTATCGTTGTGACTCACTGTCAATTGGCTGTAATACTAAAACTTAGATACGTCATGTTTAACTTTATTTTTATTATATTTCATGCAATTTTTAATTGTAGGTACTTCTAACAGTTTTAATGGGTCTTTGGTTAAAAAAGTAAATAGTGCCTTATTGGTTAAAAAGTAAGTTTTGTTTAAAAAAAAGTTTAAAAATCCTTTTTGGTTAAAAAAGTAAAAGGCTGTTTTATTGACGAAGGGTTTTTGTCCCGCAATGATGTCTCTCCAGTCTTTGTTTATGTAAAGCATTTGAATTATATTTATTTATGATTCATATTTAGATTTATGAACAATAGAAAAAATCAGTCGGCGTTTGTCTCCCATATTATCTTATCTTGTAAAATATAATTTGCACTCAAACTATAGTGGAATGTCCGCCATTTCCATGTTCATGATAACAGTTTATTGTTTTATATGCTAATTTTAAATAATAATTTATTTTGCATCATTTTGAAGCTGATTTTTCAATTTGTATATTCATGGTTTATTGAAAATTTAAGTAAGTAGGTATATATTTGATTAAAAACGTCATCAGTTCATCAAGCTACTACATACTGTGTTTCTTAAATAGATTTTTAACTTTATTTCTGAAGTATATGCTTCGATATTGATTGAGAAAATTTTAGACTTTGCAGTAGCTGATATGCTGAAGATATGCTGGAGTTTGTATAAAGTAGATCATCAGTATGAATGTGTGTCTACATACATTACATACTTACTTATAAAAAACATTATTTTTTTATAAATACTTTTGCTTGGTTTTTAGTTTAAAAGAATTTTGTCTGAAAAAAGCAGTAAAGTTATGATTTTGGCGATTTTAAAACAGTCATTGAATATTTGCCATTCTTTTCATGGAGTTACATATCACGCTATACAAAATTTACCTACTTAGTTAAAGATAACCTAATCTTGGTTAGTCGTCATATTTGTATCCACCAATATCTAGTTTGTATGTATATAGGTACACCTTATCAGTATCTGGGTATTATTTTACATGAATCAGTTCTATGGAAAACCCACAAAAGATTACATACAACATAGGTAAATTCTTCTCTTTATAGGTTGCAAATTACTTTCTTTAATCCAAAAGATAAACTAATTAAACCCTTGATAATGTTTAAGACACCTTAATAGCATCTATCATTATGATTTAAAATTATCATAATCATAATATTTTTATCAATTTATCATTCGAATGATAAACTCATCTTTGGTACCAACTTAGAAGTATATGTGTTTTTCCACGGTTTCACCCACGTTCCAAGAGAACTCCTTTCTGTACCCGGATAAAATATAGTCTATGTTACTCAGTTTCACAAGTGAAATGATTTCTCAAATCGGTTCAGTAGTTTTGGAGCCTGGTAACAGACAAACAAAAATATGTTTCCTCTATATTATATTAGGCTAGTATAGATTTCTGTTATCAGTTGAGGTCACGTGTCACGTGTATTGGATTATCATGAAGTCCGTTGTCCAGTTTTAAATAATTTTAATCCCTGTTGCCGGCTCATTAATAACATTGGTCAACAGCATTTTTATCAAGCTGAAACATATAATTTCTGAATTGAAATCTACAACACAAAATTGCTCTAGACTGTCGAGATTTGACTATGATGAGTTGGACCATTTAACTATAACAATAACCGGCAAATCGCCGATTAAACTAATGGGCGGCGATTAAACGGCTGGTTATACTTTATAAATGCAATTTTAAATTATATTTGAAGTATTTTTTATACAGGAAATTATGGTCATTTCTAAGCAAAGCTTCATTTAATACTACTGTACCTACCCAAAAAAAATAAGTTCGATCATTTCAATTAATATCGTTGATTTACTCAGTCCAGTAGGAGTCTGGAGAGGAAACCTGAAGAAAATTTGCAATTTTTTTGCACCTTATGTAGATACTAGCTTTCGCCAGCCGTTTCACCCGCTTCTTGAGGGAACTACTTCCCGTACCCGAATAAAAAGTAGCCTATAGCCGTCCTCAATAAATGAGCTATTTAACACTTAGATGAGTTTTCAAATCAGACCAGTAGTACCTGCCTGAGATTAGCGCGTTCAAACAAAAAAAAAAAAACAAACAATACTTGAGCTTTATATTATTAGTAGGTATTTGTAGATTGATGGAGATGTTATTATAATTGATGTTTCTGATTATTAGGTTTTGCATGAGGACTTTAAATAAAGGAGGTCGGGGTCAAATGACTCGCCTTTGTGTGAATGCAAACGTTTTACTAATATTGATAGCGAAAAGTGCATTAATTATACGAAACAAAACGACCTATGTGATATTGCCAATGTGATTTTTAATTAGCGATTTGATGTCAATGCATTTGTGCAAGGACACTATTTTTGTTGTAAATATTAATAGTAGTTGTTTTCCTCATAAATAAAAAAAGGTTTTAGGTATGTATTTAGTTAGGTAGGTATTGTAGGTCCCAAGTTCAGCCGACAACGTAAATGTCAGTTATAGATAACCAAATAAAAACAACTGTTTTCTATGAATTTTCAAGTTTGATTTTCAGAGTAAATAGTTGTTTTACGAAAAATGGTTTCAGTGTCAGTGAAAATTGGCTTTAGTGGCACAAATTAACATACTACCTCGGCCATAAAACAAATACAATTAATACATTTTCTTAATATTTTTGACAGAATTTTCACAACATTTACTACGTAGAATGTTTAGGTATTTAATTAATAACGCTCTGCGTGTGAGTGGCTCGCTAGTCACTTTTCTTTTAGTAATTAGTCCGATCAGAAAGTGCAAGCTAGAAAATTACAATGATGACCAAATGCATGATTTTATGATCAGCTGTTGCAGCTACGTGATGTGATTATTGCGTGCGAATGCAACCCATTTTCACTAACGGCCTTTGTCAATAACCTATCTATCTCTGGATTTGCTTACTAGACATAGAATTTTGACATTAGCTACATACAAGTAATGTCAAATTCCTATCTCTTGTAAGCAAATTCAGAGATAGACAGAATATTGAATTCCGCAGTAAGACATAAACGTTTTTTCAAAACAATTGTTTACGTTGAAAATTAAAAGTGAAAATTCATAGTATGGGCTGACAGTTTATTGGTGCAGTTGACAGATGCTTTCAGTCAGCACAAGAAAGTCAGTCGTCCCTTAGAAAGTGACAGCTGTCAATTGCACAAAAGATTCGGTAGTACAGACAGCAAATCAAGTTACCACAATATGTCAAATTTCTGCAATAGATTTTCAACCTTATCACAACGAAAGTAGGTTAATGTTCGATGGTTAAAATTTGACAGGTTCGTATACGTTGACCTGCTGTCGTCTGTACTCTAGGCAGTTGTTTTAAGAAAATTGACGTTTATGCTATTGGCCGCTTGAGAAGTATATTTATGAAACTCTATTGGTTATTTGTAATAGCAAAACTACCAAGAAATCGATCTTGATTAAATGCCATCGGCGCGCGACTGGTAGTTAAAATTAGCAGCGCCGAGTAATGATATAGTGATCGTGATATACAAGTCTGTACTTTATAAGTAGCTACTTCGAAAGACTATGATAGACTTATGAAAGAAAATAACGAGTAGAACATAAGACTGTCAATATGACGTGCAGCTGGATATAGAACCCTAAACTCGTCCCCAGAATCTAGACTTTCTATCCAGTAAAAAGTCACATTTGTTTAATATAAAATTACGATTATTCTTCTTGAATAACTGCAGCTAGACCACCAAAAACTTATGATCTAATATCTTCAACAGGTAAACCTAACATGGAACGACCACAACAGCACCTTGACGTTCTACAACCAGAGGTTCTGGCACTTCATGCCTGACATGTCCAATGGGTCTGTGTCTGACGAGATCACCAGCATCAACCCCATTGTGGCGGTAAGTTTGGAGGCAACATGGAAAGGCCTTTACCTAGCACACAGTGTTTCAAAAGACCCATTTTCAGACATGGTCTATACCCAAAGACTAATCTTCCTATTCTTATATTATTCCTTTTAAATTACAATATATTTTAGTTTAAAGACTATTCTTATATTATTCCTTTTAAATGACTACATCTTTCAGTTATTCAAATAAAAAGACATGTCCCAAAATGGGTTTCTTAAAACTCTGGTGTAGAAGTGGAAGAATACAGGTTAATAGTAAAATAAAATGCCCATATATACCTACAGATAGAAATAACATTATATGGGCTACTATTGTGCGGAAGACTCTAAGACATTATAATTTCTAAATAATACATTACTTAGCATTTAACAAATGTGTTATCTAGGTTATATTGAATGTGTTACTCATTAGAGAATTGTAAACACATATGAATCATCCTGTCAACTGACTTTATACTGAATGAAATTATTTTCTACCAATCTTTGTACCACAAATTAAAATCTATTGCACTTAATTACGTAGTCAACACCGAAAATCTCATCACTTGGAAATGGTGCTAACGACAGTTGGTCAACTTACCCAAAACTTTAACATTTTACCAATCGAACATTAACCTTCCACTGTAGTGATAAAGTTGAAAGTGTATTGATGTGCTGGTTTCTCTTCACTCAACACCAGCATTTAATAAGTTTAATTCAAGAAACTACTTTTGGTCATCTTACTTTTGGTTCAGTCAGTCGTCCCTTGAAAACTGACAGCTGACTACTGCACAAAATATTCAATGGCACTATATCTTGTCTATCTCCGAAACCATTGACCATTTATTCATTTTCCTCCAGACAATAGCCTACATGATGAGACACCAGCGCCTGATCATCAAAGTCCCAGTAGACGTGTTCTTGCGCATGTACCATAGAGACATGTTCCTCAGCGCCAACGTCACGTCATGGCTCTTCGATGGCATCAGCGATCCAGTGCTGGACATCGCGAATGAAATACCCGACCTTCCCATCGCCATCCCGTATGATAAGTTCGGCTGGTTTTATGAGGTGAGTGGCCATTTTAGAAGGTTTTTAATGTGTTAAGTCTAGTGTAAGAAGTCAAAAGCGTTTAATCACATTGGGTTGATAAATCAGCACTTTTCGAACGTCAGAACAAAAGACAGACTTCAAAACGCCCACCCCTTACCATTTCCTGAGTGCTCTTGCTGGGAAGAAGAAGTGGCGTTACTAACTGCCTAGCAATACATACAAAATACAGTTATTTAGAATTGTAGTTTAGTAATAATTTACACGAAAGCCATAGATTAAAACATCTTTATACAAATGATAGCTATCGTTAGTAGTCTAGCAGATAAGCTCAATCCATACCCTTTTCAAAGGAGTAAAATAAAGATTGGATCTCATTTGAGTATCAGATTTAATAAAACAGAGACGGCTTATCTCTCCTAGTTCATTCTCCGATAGAAAGGCAACTGTACCTAATGATACAAAAGTGTGAATCAGTGCGTATATAAACAATAATTATGTTTTAACAATTTACATTTTAATCTTCGATGACCTAATTACAAACGTGCGATTTTAAAACAAACATTTAATTCTTTATTCAAAACAAAGTGGGAGTCATTCTGGCACTTATCGTTAAGTTAGGCCAAAGTTCGACACTCGCAAATGTGTGTATATTAATAATTGTAGAAGCATGAATCATTTGAACTTTGATCTCCTGAGTGGCCAAGGCTGCAGTCATTATGTAGCATAATATTTGTTGATAATGATGTTTTCTTGGTTAAAAGATTGGCATTTTGATGATTAGAATATCTAAAGTACAGACCTAAAAGTCAACCTACCCGAATTTGTTAAAGGTTGATGTCCGGTGAAAAGTCCTTTTAGTATAAATGTTATGGTTTCTATGGGCCGGGATTGGTAGAAAAAGTGACAGTGGCACTGGTCTGGTCTGGACACAAAGGGCTAAAGAATATAGGTGGGTCTTTAAAAGTCTGACACTCCCGTCCTATGCATATACAGCATAGGCACGTCATTTTATGATTTCCGGCTACAAAAAAAAATGTTTCTATATTGTGCGGTAATGTAGGTCTTAGACTTGTCAGTTGGCTAACAGTGTTACTGGCTAATGCAATGCGGCATTGAGTCTGAGACAAGAATACGAATATTTCAGATTTTTTCGCTATTTCGCATTCTTATATTATGTAATAGAAGGAAGAAATTGTGCAAAAAACTGAAACAGTATAAGTTAATTGAGTTATTTAAAAGTAAAAATGTTTTTTTTTTTAAGTTACGTACAAAAAAGCTTAAACTTCAACAACGTTATTTTGTTTCTGTTAGATTTGATTTTGATTGCTAATCTATTCAGTTAGGTATTTCTTTTTTATTGCAATATTTTAATATCACAATATTTACATAAGCTTTTATTATAATGTAGGTACAATGATCCTGTGCAACAGGTTTTGAATTTGATACTAGGATATACGTTTTCGTGTTTTTGTTCTTGATAAATTCTAGTCTTTTTAATTAGCCTTGATATCCACTTAAAGCTACATTCACAAAACTGCAGACATACATGCTTATTAACATTTGTGATACATATCGCGGACTATAATGAACAAAAAGTAGTCTTGAAAATATTGATGTGTTTTTGCCCAACCTACTCAATGGTCAAACATTATTTTTATTACATTAAGATTTTTTCCAAACAAATAAAATAAGAATGCCATCTATTGGTACATTAATATGTAGTTTAGGTACATAAATAAACGTAGAACCTTTTAGTGGCAAAATTTGGACAACACAGTCTTGCAGTTATCAACAATGACCCCAATTGTAAATCAAATCAGAACTATTACGTATTTAGTTGTATTAGCGATGATGGATGGTCTGTATCTCAAATTATTATTTAGGGTTATCTCAGCAAGTATTCTTATTCTTCTCGATACCTTCGTACCTGATGTCATTACACAAGTATCAGTCATTTTGCATCGTCATTTGTCTTTCAGACAATCCATCGTTTCTTCAGTCGTCCTCCTCTTTTCCTCTTCCCACCAAAAACACATAGGAAGTGGTGAAAGGCGGGTGTTCATGTTGTTTGTTAGTAGACTAGTCAGGTCTCACCTAGCTCAGGAGCCAGGGTTTCCAATATGTTTGTACCTTATTTTTATGCCAATAAAACATTCATTCAAAACATTCATTCATTCAGACTTGAACTTCAAAAAGTGCTGATTTTCAACCTACATTCAATACATTACTTTTTATTTGTACTTCTTCATCAATATCTATCCTCTATTCCGATGTACAGACAACAGCACATCAAGTTACCACAATCTGTCAAATTTCTGCAATCGATTTTCAACCTTATCACAATGGAGGTAGGTTAATGTTCGATTGGTAAAATTTGACAGATTCGTATACGTTGACCTGCTGTTGTCTGTACAGACGATAGCTGGTCAACGTATACGAATCTGCTAAATTTTACCAATCGAATATGAACCTTCCGCTATTGTGATGATAAGGTTGAAAAGCTATTGAAGAAATTTGATAAATTGAGGTAAGATGATGTGCTGGCGACTGCACATTATTGCAATGCTCAAATGACTCAGTGCAATTTATTCATGTCCAAGTATTTATGTCTGCAGTAATTATTGTTCGCGTAGGTCAGTCATGTGTTTTATTATCCTTATACATATCTAGGTAATTCGATCCTGCTACTTGGTCATGACAAGTTCTTCCGTGTTTCGGAAGGCTGTCATTTGAATATCTTTGGCAGTCGTCACGGGTAGCCAGAATCCAGAAATTCTGATTGTCAGCCTTACTCAAGGGGTATCGGGCCCACGTAACTGGGTTGAGGTCAGATAGGTAGTCGCTCTAGTCCAGTGGTTCTTAACCTTTTTGTCCTGAGGGACCGTTTGTTTAAATTTTCGTCATGCCGCGGACCACCCAGTTGGTTTATGGATCTGGAGGTAATGTTCAATAGCCGGGTCCACACCGGACGATCCATTGCGCTCCGATCGCGCGCGGCAGGACCGCAATCCAAAGATGGAGGCGGTGTGGACGTGCCGCGCGCGATCCATGCGAACGTATCGGAGCACGGATCCAGGGATCCAGGATCGTGGAGCGTGGATCGATGGATCGTTTGGTGTGGACCCGGCTAATTCGCAGTCGGGCATTGACGCGCTCGTGGCTAAGTCAAAGCCGCGCGGATCGATCGATCATAAGGTTAAGCAACGCTTGGCGCGGTCGGTCCGTGGATGGGTGACCATCTTGTCATAACGAGTTCTTCCGTGTTTCTCGGAAGGCAACGATAAACAGTGGGTCCCGGCTGTCATTTCGAACATCTTTGGCAGTCGTTTACGGTAGTCAGAAAGCCAGAAAGTCTGACAACCAGTCTTACCAAGGGGTGCCAGGTTGCCCTTTAGGTAACTGGGGTTGTGGAGGTGCAGACAGGCAGTCGTAAAACACTGGTTCTCAGCTGCATCCGGTTAGACTGGAAGCCGACCCCAATATAGTTGGGAAAAGGCTAGGCAGAT
This sequence comes from Heliothis virescens, assembly GCA_002382865.2. Lineage (NCBI taxonomy): Eukaryota > Metazoa > Arthropoda > Insecta > Lepidoptera > Noctuidae > Heliothis > Heliothis virescens. The sequence goes on from NWSH02000008.1 coordinate 1,017,659, forward strand.
GAATGCATTGACGCGCTCATGGCTCGCGGACCAGTTGAGATGCTTACGGACCACCGGTTAAGAACCACTGCTCTAGTCAATAAAAAGGCCCTCAGTTGCATTCAACTAGACTGGCAGTCTACCCTAATATAGGAAGAGGCTGGACAGTTGATGATGATATGGTAATGTGCAGTTTATCTTTGTTCTGGAATGCAGGATATTAAAATTTGTGGATTAGGTTTTGATAACGAGTATAGCAGTATGGAAGCAAGCGATAATATTGATTTAATCTTTGGAACGGAGGTTCTTTGTGCAGCTATAGATAATCGGATTTGGATAAAACTTTTTTAATGATGACACTCTCTATTAACGCAAAAAAAATATGAGATTCCATCAGTAATATTGAAATTGTAAAATGAAAACAACCTCTATTTTCCACTTTATAGACAAATCAATAACATCATCTTCCTGTCCATATCCCATTTTATTTGGGGCCGTTATCTGCTGTCTTCTCCCAAGTAACATTCTTCCTAGCCATATCGACTTTCACACAATCCATCCATCTTTTCTTTGGTCGTATAACTACGTTTGACCAATTTACAACATCGTAATATCGTAATTTCTGAAAACAGCTGAAAACCGCGTCAAACGGAATTAGTGTTAGCCATTCAAATTGATGTCGCAACGAATTGCGCGCGAATATTACGTAACTGTCAGAATGACCGAGTTGTCAATGTCACGCCACAATGAGCACGATACCTAACTGATTTTAGCGAAGTAATGCTTAGAAATAATATTTTAATCTTTAGCTAGTCTACTCATAAGATTAATCGTTTATTTCATTGTTATTTTTTGGATTATAATATTTACTTTAATTCGAATGATTAGTGATTATTTTTTCGGTTATATACGTAACTTAACTAGCTTTCACCTGCGGTTTTACCCGCGTCCCGTGGGAACTACTCCGCACATCCAGATAAAAAGTAGCCTATAGCTTCCTTCAATAAATGGGCTATCTAACACTGACATATTTTTTCAAATTGGACCACTACTTCCCGAGATTTGTGTGTTCTAGCAAACAAACTCTTCAATATTCTATTAATGGTTCACGTGGATTGCAACGAGCGAAACTTGCATGCAGTTTCCTCTAAATGTCTTCAAATATTCATAGCGCCATAACCGGTATTCAATTTAATAGGAAAACAAAAAACAAGTAAACTATAATAAAAACTAGTCCAACATAAATCTAAAACTTGCACCAATTGTGGGAGCTTAAGTCTTCACTCAAAATCATGATTATCATGCTCGGGAAGCCCGATTCTCCCCAAGTTCGCTAGTTGGCGAATGTACGTGTTCAGTCTTTTATCAATACAGTTTCCGTTCAATGTTTTCCATAACTGTTATTTACGCCTCAAAGGGCTGATTAGATAAAAACCTGGGCCTACATAAAAATAGGAATGAAACTAAAAGGGAAAATATCCAAGAACCTTTTTTTTGTTAGGAACATTGAAGTCTAAAAAAAATGTTTTCGAATTGAGACTGAGAACATCTTTCTTTTTGGGAAGTTGGTTAAAAATAGTTTTGACTGCCTAACAGCCAGTTTCAGAGGACCCCATAGCTATGCCACAGCAATAAATTCTATGACATTAGCTGTCAGATGGCTATCAATAACTTTATCTGGAACCTCTAAAACTGCTCCTAACACTTTTAACATGAATAATAAAAATTATCTTCTGCGGGCTGCAAAACAGTTAAAATAAATCGCAAATAGATTGCGTCAGTCGTTACGGCAGAATTCCTTCATGGATCAGACACGTACGTGTTACTTTCTACATTGTGTAATGAAGAGCCACTTATATGGATCAGCATTCAACAGCTCATTTCGGTAGCTGGAATGAAGATGCACTACCCTATTTATTTAATACGATTCCAATAAAGAAGAATGAAGGACTTTGGGGAGGTTTTTGCCCAGCTGTGAGACATTATAGGCTAAAGAAAAAAAAACACCAAGTGCAAATGTAACTTTTCTAAGGTATATTTGCTTTCTTAGTGTTTTAAAAACCAATGACTGAGTCAAGATAACTGAACATGACTGACCATTGATATCTTGAGGAAACCTGAACGTTTAAGTTTAAAATCTCCAACCCGCCTATAGCAGGCTTGGTAGGTTAACGCTCAATCCTTCTCTGTAGAAGTAGAAGAAGCCCGTGCCCTGCAGTGGGATATAGAAAGGCTGATGATGATGATGTTTAAAAACTACGTTGAGGGAGTCAGGTAGGCAGTCGCTCTATGTAAAACATGATGAATGCCGACTGCAATATAGTTGGGGATATGATGATGTATATTAAAACTACCAAGCATATTTTCATTTATCAGGCACCTTATAGTATTAGATATTTTTGGCTACATAAATTATGACTAAGAATCTAAGTTATTAAACACAATAATGACCACTTCGTTGCACTTGGTTTGTTAAAACATCAGATAAATATACACGCTCTATGCTCTATGATTGTACTTACGTATATGCTATTTATAGATGGTACTTGATAGAAATGTAGTTCATTATAGTCCTTTGTTATGTATGAAATAATATGACTGTTTCCGTTCACGTTTATAAAAATATCCATTGTTGAAATAAGGTGCAAAACTGTGCTGTGGGATTGTTCGAAAGAGTCACTGCGGCCCTGGTACACTGTGGGCTCCAGAAGGAACACGGTGGGTTTAGTCGGTAAGAGTGACACTCCCTCACTCTGCACCCACAGCGGAAGGGGTATATTATCCACATTCTTTTTCGCATAAATTAGTTCAGCCGTTATCCTGTGCATATCATACATTTTATTAACTAAACGGGTTAATGTCCGAGAAGTCTAGTTGCCTTGTAAGCCAAAAATATCCGCAGCCGGTAGGATTCGAACCTACGCTCCCAGAGGGAATCTGATTTCGAGTCAGACGCCTTAACCACTCGGCCACGACTGCTACAAGATACCAGCGTGATAATACCACAGTAGATGTTACTGGCGACCTTGTTGGGATCGTGTTTTTAAAGTATAGCACTCCATTCTTATATGTCCAATATCTGAATAGTCCCTTTTCACTTATCTTTCGGCGTTTCTTACTTACAATATAAATGCGAAAGTGATTTTGTCTCTTTGTTACGGTTGAACGCTAAAAAGGCTGAATCGAATTGGATGGTATCTCTGGTATGGGGACAGATAAAGGCCCGAATGCTATATTACGCAGTTAGTTCGTTGTACAATATTCTTTTGGTTTTGTACACTTTCATTTATCAGGATTGCAAAAATTTTTAGGCATGAAAATTCAATGTGCAAGGCAATTAGGTATGCAATAAAGTAAAGATAAACCGGTTAGTTTTAATAATCGTATGATTTCGTGGATTATTAAGACTGCAGATATGTATCGAATTATGATAGACTAGCTGGTGCCCGCGACGTCGTCCGCGTGAGCTTTACTTATAGAGTAGCACGAATACTGAGCTAGCATTTAGCGATCGTGTATTCTTCATCATAACACCATAACAACTGAAAGTTTCAAATAAATCGCATTTAAAACCTCGTTGGTGCAGTTGTTGCAAAGCGCGACTGCTGTGCATGAGGTTACAGGTTTCTTTCCCACAGGGTCGGGCTAAAATCGTTTTGTGAGGCAAAGACACTTTCACAAACCAGCCTGGAGTTTGAATGTTGATGATTGATGCACTCATGCATCGGAGAGCACTTTTATGTCAGTCCTGCTCCTGATGTCTCTCCGGTCGTGTCGGATTGCCGACCCATCGGGCTATGAGAATGAAAGAATAGAGAGTACACCTGGGTCTCCACAAATGTTTATGTGCTATAGAATACATCCTGCGAAGCTGGCTGATCTTCTTATATGAGACAGCTACCGTGTGCGACAATCGGCTAAAACATCATTTTTACGTGAGTGATTGAGTAAGTGCAGTGTTGGAATAGGTACTGTAGTTGATGGGGATATGGTAATCATAGTCATAAGTACGCTGACCCTTATCTAGGAGGAAGTATGTGAACAATGTTAAACGTTTATGTGTGTGAGGAAAATATTTAGCACTGTCAAGAATGTATTTAACAATCATGACAGTGCCAGAAGAGCTTCAGTATCCGCCTATCGAGATCAAACTTGTACTTATCAAGTAATCGCATATGAACTCTGAAGTGTCTTACGTTCAACTCTGTGATAAAGCTGTCGCCTGTAAGCAACGCCGGTTTTTTCCGGATCAGTAAGGGTTTTCTTTGTTGCCGGGAAATCATCAGATGACCTCTCCTACTGTCGGTGCAGTTTGAGGGAGTGTCAGACTTTGACTGACTAAACCCCATCGTGATCGGCGGGGCGCGTAGAACAACGCTCGCCGTCGACATAGACCTGTTGTTTCGTAGGAGACGAAAGGACGATGGGCCACCCGAAACTCACCGCCGACAGACTCATGCCTACGGTGGCCGGGAGTCATCCCTCGACACCCAGTGCCTGTGGTGATTTCCAGGTAGCAGTAAGGGTCAAGTTAGTTTCTCTGGGATTTTTGCATTATCCATCTTTCATTCACAGGAAACTTCGATTAAGCTCAAAACACTATTTAATAACTTGATCAGTCTTATTGCCACAAATGTGGGTGATCGTATGTATGCCAATGGCTCTCGTTAATCCTCCAGAGATGGACATTGGCCATTCGTAACTAACTCCTATATCACGTTTCTGACCATCTGTAAAACGGCTCTTAGTATTGTCATTATTTCGACGTACATAAATATCGACAAATGATAATAAATATTCTCAGGCACAGACGCCAAAGTGGCTTTGAAGTTGGTAAATGTCTCGATTCAAATTATGTAAAATACTGAGCAAGTCCATGATAAGACCAGAAATATAAATTGGGAATCACATGTTTATTTTCAAACCACACAGCTCAGGCACATCTTATAGATTAAGCCGATTTGTAGGACGCTCCAACCTTCAGCATGAACTTGCTTCTAAGCACTACAAACAAACAAATCACTACCGATGCTGCACAACGTACCCTGGTGTGCCCTGGTTCGGAGGAGCATCGCCGTGTGATCATGGTGGCAATTGGCGCCCGCGACCTCTCGCGCCCGGCCCTGGACCAGGCCATGGACCGGAGTGCGAGGGAATATGATGCTGTCGCCTTTTTTGCGAAGCAGTTATGCCAAAGCCTTCTCTGAGACTTCGAGAGACGACTCCCTAGGCGCGGGTCTGTGGTGGCGAGTTTTGGGTGGCCAACCATCTTTGACAGACGACAGGCCCGTGTCGGCGGTGCGCGTTGTTCCACGCTCTCCTGATGCCGAAGCTTGTCAGGGCTGCAGGATGTTCCAAGGAGTTACCGCGGCCTTTATTGTGATAGCGAATTCTGAGAGCGCCATTTTAATCGTGTTTAATTTCAGTAACACTACTCTTTCCTGTCGCACTTCTCGCCATTTTTAATCGAATTCAAATTTAATTGAGTGTAAAAATTGATATTGATGCAAATTAAATAATGGCTAGAAAATCGAATAGAAGCAATAATACACAAAAGATGAACTGCAGTGGGAAGGTAAACACTACAGCGCAATTTAATTTTATGAAGAAAACGCACAACTCCATCTATGATTTTAAGTGATAGTTATGAACGTCACTAATGTGGTTAAATTCAAATAATGCATTGTCAAAGAAATATTTACACCTAATTTATATTGATGTTATAAAAAACCAATAGATGGCGTGTTTCCAAACTTGGCTAAATACTATGTAAATTCTTTAAATTATGTTTCTCTTCTCAAGTTGCTTATTTTGTGTGGCTTTTGTAGTTTAAAGCTAGAATATAGCATAACTTATTCAAAAACAACGTTCAAATACTGTGCGTAACATTACACGCGGATACAGAATGGTTAACAGAAATATTGGTTCATTGCTCATCCCCCGCAGGTGATAGCGTGATGATATATAGCCTATGTGTTGAACAGGTCTCCATGTAATATTCATGCAAAATTTGGTTGAAATCCATGCAGTACTTTTTGAGTTCAGTGAGACCAAACATACAGACATACAGACATACAGACAAAAATTCCAAAAACTATATTTTTGGGTTCAGAATCGATTATAGATCACGCCCCAAGTATTCTTTTTTTTTAATATTCAATGTACAGTTTTGACTTTCCTATCATTTTATTATATGTATAGAT
>NWSH02000008.1:1026305-1045825 GCA_002382865.2 Heliothis virescens
CGCCATTTTTAATCGAATTCAAATTTAATTGAGTGTAAAAATTGATATTGATGCAAATTAAATAATGGCTAGAAAATCGAATAGAAGCAATAATACACAAAAGATGAACTGCAGTGGGAAGGTAAACACTACAGCGCAATTTAATTTTATGAAGAAAACGCACAACTCCATCTATGATTTTAAGTGATAGTTATGAACGTCACTAATGTGGTTAAATTCAAATAATGCATTGTCAAAGAAATATTTACACCTAATTTATATTGATGTTATAAAAAACCAATAGATGGCGTGTTTCCAAACTTGGCTAAATACTATGTAAATTCTTTAAATTATGTTTCTCTTCTCAAGTTGCTTATTTTGTGTGGCTTTTGTAGTTTAAAGCTAGAATATAGCATAACTTATTCAAAAACAACGTTCAAATACTGTGCGTAACATTACACGCGGATACAGAATGGTTAACAGAAATATTGGTTCATTGCTCATCCCCCGCAGGTGATAGCGTGATGATATATAGCCTATGTGTTGAACAGGTCTCCATGTAATATTCATGCAAAATTTGGTTGAAATCCATGCAGTACTTTTTGAGTTCAGTGAGACCAAACATACAGACATACAGACATACAGACAAAAATTCCAAAAACTATATTTTTGGGTTCAGAATCGATTATAGATCACGCCCCAAGTATTCTTTTTTTTTAATATTCAATGTACAGTTTTGACTTTCCTATCATTTTATTATATGTATAGATATTTCAATTAGCTAAGCAGCTGTTTGCACTTAGATACTGTCACGTGTAGATTAGGCCCATTTGTTATAATTAAATTTGATTAATTATGTCATAATCATTAATGTTCAGGCCCAATAAATTATTTCTACCTAAAGATCGAATTCGAAGGTAGTTCTTTTACATCTTTAAGACACTGGGCTATACGTCTGTTGGAGGGTTGGAATTTCAGCTGACCCGGTTCTGAACTTTTATTTATATAGAATTTTGTCAAGTATCAAGACTTTTTAGTTACCAGTAGGTAACACATGATTTAGGCTTTTACAGTTCCCTTTTTAGTAAGCTTCGCCACTTCTTTCAAACAAAAACACATACAAGTCATGGAGTACAACGAACGACGTTTTTAACCGACTTCTCAAAAAGGAGACGGTCTAGAAATCGGTGGTGAAATAAACATAGCTTCAACCACTAGATACTGATTTCTAGATTGATGCACCTAGAAATATATTTAATGTTTTTAGAAGTCGGTTCTATTGTTTTATAAAAAGTTATTTTTAAGTGCTGTAATAGGCATGACGACAGGGTAAAAAATAAGCAAATCCACTTAGTCCATAATTTAGATTATTGCAAAATATTGGACACGTATTTTTTGTTTTTAAAATATTATGAAAAATAACAAAGATAATGAGTGTTAAAGTTCAGGAGTGGGGGGTCCTGACGTCACGCCTATGCAAAAATCGTACAAAGGCGTGACGTCACGCGCAATTTCAACGGTCTGTAGCTTCGTAATTATTTGTGTAGATGAAAAACAAAAAAATATCTACGTATTTAGTATTTTTTTATAATCTAAAAGACGGACTAATTAGATTTTTTAGTCGTCATGCCTATTTTCAGCCTTAAATATTAAAAAGTTCTATCTTGTCTTTCCAGCGCAATGGCTCCTTAGAGTTCGACGGTTCTTTCAACATAAACACGGGCGCTGCTGACTTCTCCAGGCTTGGGAATGTGGAACAGTGGAAGTTCTCTAATAGGACTGACCACTGGGGTGAATGTGGGGCTGTGAAGGGGTCTACAGGGGAACTATGGGCGCCAGAGTATGGACAACCTGAGCTCTTCGTGTTCGCTAGTGATATTTGCTCGTAAGTACTTATTTTGAAGATGAACCAAAAGATTACCTAATAGGACGGACTACTGGGGTGAATGTGGGGCTGTCAAGGGCTCTACAGAGGAGATGTAGGCGCCAGAGTACGGACAACCTGGGGTCTTCGTGTTTGCTAGTGATATTTGCTCGTAAGTACTTATTATGAAGTCGAATTGAAGGTTTTCTATAGGATTGACGTGGGACCGAGAAGGGCTCTACCAGATAATGAGGGCGCTAGAGTCTGACTCTCTGTATCATAATGGGTTCTTTAATGGTCCCTCTGTTTGACTTTAATTGCCTAAGGTTGATAATTATTGCTCTTCTCCTTTTGTATGAAGACTGACATGTATGGTGTTTACAGTTGCCGGGCTTCTAGTAATGCAGAATACATGATCCCTGAGGCGCTCCCTAGACGACCAATCGATCGTATAGAGTTAATATTGAAGATTGCATAATGATTTTTAGACACATTTTTTTTTATTGCACGATGTTATTGCCTTGGTTTGGCTTTTTAAGCTACTGTATAATTCAAAAATGTCCCGAAGACTGTGCTGAGTTCTCGTTATTTCCACAATTAGTTAGTACAAAACATACCGATATTTAACAAAAGCAATGTTTTACATACTTTGTCAGAACCTACGTCCCACTAAGATACCGTTAGTTCTCGTGTCCAAAAAAGCTCGTTTAGTGCGTAAGACCACAACCAGTAGGTCAGTGACCTCACGCAATATGCACAAGATTGCACAAGATCGACAGGTTTTGGTCAACAAATGTTGAAATTAATTTTATTGCATTTGATTTATCAATAGCCTATAATAATGTTGTAATCTACGTTTTTTCTGTCGTGATATTCTACGATAACATGGATAAATCGTACCTATTACTTTCAGTTTTATCTGAAACTAGCCGTTTTCCCGCGGTTTCACTCGCATCCCGTGAGAATTACTGCCTGTACCCGTATAAAATATAGCCTATGTCACTCGTGGATAATGTAGCTTTCGAATGGTGAAAGAATTTTTAAATTCGGTCCAGTAGTTTTTGAGCCTATTCATTACAACCAAACAAACAAAGTTTTCCTCTTTATAATATTAGTATAGATGATTTCATCTAGCGGAAGTAACTTTAAATATGAACCTAAATATAAATTCGTAACAATTACAAATGTTATGAAATAGTCACAATCGTTTATTTTTTCAATATTTTCAGGTATTTGACACTTAGCAAAGAGCGCGAAGTATTAGTGGAAGGCATACAGGGTGTGCAGTATTCAGCCAACGATTCCGTGTTCGACAACGGATATAAATACCCGCAGATGGTAAGTGTTATTTTTTTGTGACATGAAAACTAGTTTATTTTTATATGTTGTGGAATAGACATCACTTGGGAATATTAACTTTATCTCCCCCATCCTTGTCTCACCCACTTTCCACCCCTCTCACTTTCTAACTATCTAATTTTCGTCCCCTCTCTATCCCCCCTCTCTATCCTCCCTCTCCTCCATTCCCTCTATGTCCCCTGTCCGATTCTCCCTTTCTTTCCCTCATCCTCCTTCTCTTCTCTCTGCCTTCCTTCTCCTCATCCTTCTTTTCCATTCATCCTCTCATGCTCCTTTTTTTTTCTCTTTCTCCCTTTCTCATTTGTCTTTTTATAAAGATGTTATGTTATTATACATGATACAATGTAATCTTCCAGGCGTGCTACTGCGACATAATCCGCGACGCGAACTGTGTGCCGGCGGGCGCGCTGAACGTGTCGGACTGCCGCTTCGGCGCGCCCGCCTTCGTGTCGCTGCCGCACTTCCTGCACGCCGACCCCGTGTACGCCAGCAAGATCGACGGCCTTAATGCTACTGAGTGAGTTGTACTTTATCTTATAGAAATTAGAGACGAGCCGCCAGACTCAATGGCATCTGAACCGTCAAAATCTTTTATTGAAAGTAGGATAATTAGATTATTTTCACGTCAAAATTTACAAAGGACAGCACCCCCAAAATAACCTATTTTTAACCACTTCCTAGTGTTATGATTGGGAAGAAGAAGTAGTGATGAACAAATTTACATGGAGCAACCTGTCTCCACAACCCAGGTACCCGGGCAACCCGATACCCATTAGTAGGCTTTCTGGCTTTAGACTACTCGTAACGACTGCCAAAGATGGTTGTATGACAGCCAAGACCCATCAGTTTATCGTACCTTCCGAGACACGGAAGAACTCGTTATGACACGATGGTCACCCATCCACGGACCGAGGCGCGTTGCTTAACCTCATGATCCATGCATCCGTGCGGCTTTGACGTTGCCACGATCTCTCCTTCATCAATTGTTTCTCCAGCCACTTGTCAAATATTTTGTTCAAGGTCTTGAAGGTTCTTCTTCATAATAGCACTAAAGCACATTTTGCTTCCAGGGACATGAACTTCAGACTGGCACTGGAGATGTTCACCGGCATGCCGCTGTCGGTGGCCGCGCAGCTGCAGATCAACCTGCTCGTCAGGCATATACCAGGGATCACGTGAGTTTGTTTATATGTCTGTATTTTGATAAAAACTTCATGTTGTGCCTACTGGGTTCATATTATCTGATCATAAATTTTTACCTCTGAAGATTACAATGTGTGGAATGCAATAAAAGTGTTGAGTAACATATTTTGCTGCTCTTTAGCTTTTGCTCTTTATGGTACAGTTTCACTAGCGTATCAATGGATACTAATGTCAAAAAAACATGTGCACTTAGAGGCTATTACACACTGCGCCAGCGGCTGTACCCTTGTGTTTACCTGTGTATCTGTTGGCAGGACAGCATGGCAGACATAAACCTGCTTGCATATCATATTTCATTCTTCGGTTTCCTTGGGTTATATCCAGCGGCACTGCAATTGGCACTTGTAGTGGCTTCAACGCAGCGTATTCATTTACCCTTGCACTGGTGACTGCTTTGCGTAGTCGCGGTATCTGCGCTGCATAATCGCGGTTACTGCGCTATGTAGTCGTGGAGACTGCGTTGCTTAGTCGCGGTGTCTGCGCTGCGTAGACGCGCTGCGTAGTCGCGGAGTCTGCGCTGCGTAGTCGCGGAGTCTGCGCTGCGTAGTCGCGGAGTCTGCGCTGCGTAGACGCGCTGCGTAGTCACGGAGTCTGCGCTGCGTAGACGCGCTGCGTAGTCGCGGAGTCTGCGCTGCGTAGACGCGCTGCGTAGTCGCGGAGTCTGCGCTGCGTAGACGCGCTGCGTAGTCGCGGAGTCTGCGCTGCGTAGACGCGCTGCGTAGTCGCGGTGTCTGCGCTGCACTCGCGTTCATCGAACACCTGTGCTCGACAAACTTCTAGTATAAAAGCGTTCTAATACCTAATATTTGTAATTTTTTCGTCCCCCAGCATAAACAACCAGCTGCCAGACGCCGACACGATGGTGCCGATGTTCAGGTTCCGGCAGGAGACGGCCACCACGCCCGAGTACGCGGCGCTGGCGCGCCAGGCGCTGCGGCTGCGATACTGGGTGCCATACGCCATGTACGCGCTTACTGTAAGTATTGTCTTCATTTATATCTATATTCATTGTTAGAATTAAACAAACAGATGCGGGCGACGAACTAAAATTTATTCGTAAAACAATAGAATACAAAACAAAATACATATCTAAGCCACACAGACAGAAAAATGAGGTTGCATTTAATTTCACTTTAACACTTGTACTGTATACTAATGTAATAGAGAAGAATATTTTTTTGTTTGTACACTCAAGGCTCCGAAAATACTGACCTAATTCGAAAAATTATTTCACTGTGGGGAACTGTTGGTCCCGCTGTATTCTGGCAGTATTTCTCTCGGAACGCTGGGGAAATCGCTGGAAAACAGCAATTGTTTTATTCATGAAATACTTATATAGTTTTACGACAGTTTAAGCTCATATTTTTTACGTAGTTTTTGTATAAGTATTTTTCTTTTTGAAATTGATATACTATGAGGTCTTGGGTTCGATTACCGGGTCGGACCGAAACAGCTTCATGGGTTTTGGAAATTTCCGTAGAGCAGCCCGGAGTGTTGAAGATACACAGCGTGTAAAGCGGCCTCCCCGAATACTACTCAGTACAGTCGTTGTTACAATTCAACGTCAGGGCCCGTCAGGCGGATTTGAGAAAACTCTGACACCAGAACTTGTTAGCCTGCAACTTTTTCGATAAGAAAAACTTACAATTTAAGTTAAATATTATAAAAATCCCAATTATTTTTTCAGGTACTCGGCGTAATTCTACTAATATCAGGAATAACGATACTAGTTAGAAAACTAATCACATCGCCCGAGGCCGAACCTATCCTATCAGATACGGACACGTCTTGAAACTCATGCCTTTATGTACACAAAGTAAGTGAAACAAAATCATTTGTATACAATTTGTATAAATTAATATTTTTACTTTTATATTGACGTGAATGTGAGAAAGACTTGGCGATTTTTTATGTATAATAATGTGCAGTTGTATAAAAAAAATGTCGTGGGAGTTTGAATAGGATGTTTGTCAAATGTGAATGGAAGTTTTTAAAATTATATTCTTGTATTTTTAAGTATGGTAATACTGTGCGTTCTTTAAAATCATGATGGTAGTTAAAGAAACCAGAATTCTTGCCCAGTTATTTTATTATTAATTAAAATAAAATAAGTGAAATAATGTATCAAACATCCCATAAAACAATTATTAAATGTTATTTTAAAGATGGTGGTCGACAATTTGACATTTGACAAACATTCTAATTCAAAGGGAGGAGTTTTTGATATTAATTTAGGAGTTGCCGAAAAACTTTAATTAAAACGGGAATAATACGAAAATATTATATTATTATGTTACTATATTATCAATATTTCCTGTAAATAAATACTTATGCCTTTATTACATTTAGTTAAAACATATTGTTGACTAACCAATGACTGTTGACTTTCATATTAATTTTAAAAACCTTTAGTTTTAGTAAAATGAGCTTCCCAAGTAGTTTACTGCCATAATTAGTTTCATTCTGTATACATGGTGTATTTTTGTATAAATTTTGTTAAGCGGCCTAACAGAAAAACTATACAACATACAAAAAATTTGAAACTATATTTTTTCTGATATTGAGTGAGTAATTTAAAAAACCGGCTACAGTGAGATACAGCGTGGAGGCAGACAGACAACGAAGTCTTAGTAATAGGGTCCCGTTTTACCCTTTGGGTACGGAACCTTAAAAATTACTCTTACGGCCAATTTCAGAGGTTCTAGATAAGGTTCTAGGTAGTCAAAATTAAAAAAAGGTAGCGCTGGCGCACATCAGTCTTTCGTCGCTTGTTCAATGTTGCTCATAGATGGCGCTGTCCTCAACAAGAAACATTAGTAGGGCACCATCTGTCAGAAAGTTATCTAGGACTGTATCTAGGACCTCTGAAATTGGCGCGTACTTAGGTCGTAATTTTTAAATTTAAAACATTAGCAAAAAATAAACCCTGTATAATAAATACTGGCATTCCTAGAGCATGCTCAATTTTTGTTTTATAAGTGCCTTACATCGCTATAAGCTAGTTAGTAAATATAGTTAAAATAAATTACTAATTCTATGTTCACAACATTTTTGTGCCAAAGGTAAATGGCACAGACCTCATACTGTCAAATTTCTTCAATAGATTTATCAACCTTATCACAACAGTGGAAGATTAATGTTGGATTGGTAAAAAATTACAGTTTCGGGGTAGGTTGGCGTCCGTACCTATATAATGTTTTTGACATTTAATATTTTGTCTGTTATATATAACATTTATTTTAAAACACTGTTGAGTTTTGACTTTAATATATTAAGGGCCAAATTCAAAGGTTCCAGATAAAGTTCTAGATAACTATCTAACAGATAATGCCATAGAAATATCTGTAACATTTGAAACTGGCCCTAAATGTTCTTATACCAATTAATTGAGTACCTTTTGTTAAACTGAGCAAAGTATTGTTTTGAAGAATTATGTTATTGGGAAAGGATGATGGCGGCCAAGGCCGAATGTCGGCCTCGGCGGCTGTTCCCATATAAGGAGATCAGCCAGCTGCGCAGGACATATTATAGTGCACAATCATTTGCGCAGACACAGGTGCACTCCCTATTCCCTCACTCTTACAACCCGATGGGACGGCAATGTTGGGAAATATACATATATGGAGCAACCTTTGCCATTTTTTATCGTTATTAGATGAAATTGAAACATATTTTACAGAGGATGCGAGAGAAATCGCGGGAACAAGCTAGTCATGTATATCTTTTTGTAACATTTTGCTTCGAGAGTTACCGTTTACATACCAAATGTTATTTTCTTCCTAACAGACTATTTTCCATTTTTGCATTACAAGTTTTATAGAACAAATAATTTTGTTGAAGTTTCTTAGTAAAGAAATTATGTTTTTGTATTATTACATAGATATTATGTACTTATTGATTTTGAAAAGATATTCATGTAAATAGAGTATAATATATTGATGTAAATATTGAAAAGTTAAATCAATTTATAATTATGTTTGTTGAAATATATTTAATACTATTTTTTATTATTTTTTTTATTTTTTAAGCCTCATTAAGTTAAGCAACGCTTGGCGCGTTCGGTCTGTGGATGGGTGACCATCTTGTCATAACGACGTTCTTCCGTGTTTCGGAAGGCACGATAAACTGGTGGGTCCCGGCTGTTATTTGAACATCTTTGACAGTCGTTACGGGTAGTCAGCCAGAAAGTCTGACAACCAGTTTTACCAAGGGGTACCAGTTGCCCAGATAACTGGGTTGTGGAGGTCAGAGAGGCAGTCGCTCCATGTGGCACACTGGTTCTCAGCTGCATCCGGTTAGACTGGAAGCCGACCCCAACATAGTTGGGAAAAGGCTAGGCAGATGATGATGCCATCGACTCGCTAAGAAGAAGACTCACCTAAGCAAACAGAAACAATTACACACAACACCTTTCTTGTTCGCGAAATGCGAAACAAAAGTGAACTCCATGCAACTGGCTAATGTGTGCGAAATATTTTGGTAGAATTTCACCCTGGCCAGTAGCCTAAAAGAACAATTACATATTTCTTTATCGAGCATATTCTGCATGTAACCTTCCATTTTCCGATTATCGATATATTATTACAACGAATACTATCTAAGATTAGTGCAATGGCGCTTAAAGATAACTCCTCTATCTGCAAAATGCAACAAGGTGAGATTATCGAACATCCGACAAATTACAAATTGTTATATTAATCTGATAGATGCAGCGATAACCTTCGCGAGGAGTGGCTCAGTGACTAATTAATGTAATCAGGCGTATTTCAATGAAAAAATCGAATCGAATCGAATCGAATAGAAAAAAAAGTGTTTAAAAAATATTTACTAGCGATAAGTACGAGCTAGGAACCTGAGCCTGTATCTACAGTATCGTTCGGAATGGAACCGGGTTTATGCCGACCGTCTTCTTCTTCTTATCGAGTGAGCTGCACGTTTAATCACCTAACAAGCCTTAATGCCAGAGTTTTCTCAGATCTGCCTGACGGCCTCTCTCGTGGAATTATAACGGCTTCTACTGAGTAACATTCGGGGACGCCGGCTTTACGTGCCATCCCAGGCGCAGGAGTGTAACACCATCAATTTTCAGATTCCGGACTGCTTTGTGAAAGTTTCTGAAACCTACAAGCTGATTTCGGCCCGACCTGGGAATCGTACCGCAGACGTCTTGCACAGCATTCGCACTACGCGGCTTCTAGATCAGTCATTTCGAAGAGCATGCTGAGCGGCACCAGCATACACAAGTTATCGAAAATGCTGGCCTGATGGAACTTACTGGCGGCCGAGCCGATACCTACTGCCGGCCCACTGGAATTGTCCTTCTCCACTCTCCTTAACTCCTCTCACTCTCCTCTCCAAACTCCTTATCATTGAACCAGACGAAACAAATTTCTTGTTTTTCTTTTATTATTTAGTTAGATAATATTGAAATGTAAGAGTCACATTACTTTTCAGCTTCATGTATTTATGTTAAAAGAAATATACCTACCTAATATGACCTTAATGATTAACGCTCAATCCTTCTCAATTTGAGAGGAGGCCGGTGCCCAGCAGTGGGACAATAAAAAGGCTATTAAAAAAAAAATATGACCTTAAATCATAATACGACGTTATTGCTTAAAATCAAAGTGAAAAATATAGAGCATAGAAATCTTACAAATAGGTAAATCTTCTTTCTAATATTTGTGGTAGTCGTCACTGTATTAAACGTCCACTACTGGACACAGTCCTCCCCGAAGCTGGGAGCATTTGCCTATAGTTACTCACCGCGGTGGTGAGTGTTGGTGAGCGCAGTTTGGGATTTTTTTAGCTTCGGAGATGCTGCTGCCTCTCAACGAGCAAGGCATTTAATATTCCAGTGGTACTCTGTGGTGGCTATACCGCCACCAGTCGGTCGCCAGAGCCTTGTCCGTTGTTCAGCAGGGTGCACCACGCCCTTATCCCTACTAATATTATAAATGCGAAAGTAACTGTGTCTGTCTGTCTGTTACGCTTTCACGCCTAAACCAGTGAGCCGATTTTGCTGAAATTTGGTACAGAGGTAGCCGCTGGCAGAAGCTAGTATCCCATATAGGAATATGCCTGTGGTATAGAACTATGAACAAATTCCTATATTTTTCTTTTTACCCGGATCGTATGCTGGGTAAATCGCTAGCAGAAGCTAGTTTAAAATAAGAAAGTATATTTCTTGCCTCGAATACCTAGTTACAAGTAAATACAAACATTTTGTCCACTCGTTATCTAAACGACCAAATACAGCACATAACGCTTATCTCCTACAAGTAACTACACATGTTATCACTTATGTTACGTCATCGTTACCTACGGGGATCCCAGGGATAGATAGTGGTTAATAATTTAGGTAAGTACTAACGTTTTAGATACGGCTTTATATTTCTGTTGTCTGTGTCTATACTATACAAATATTATAAAGAGGGCTTTACAATATTAGGTAATATAATATACTAGCTTCTGCCAGCGATTTCACCCGCGTCCCGTGGGAACTACTCGGCGCACCCGGATAAAAAGTAGCTTATAACCTTCCTCCATAAATGGACTATCTAACACTGAAAGNAAGATTTATTTTAGAAGCTTGAAAGGGGGAATAAAGTGGTTTACAGGATAGACAAGAATAATTCATCTTCATAATTATTTGTATAAGTAAAAATAGAGAAATCTAAAATTATTTAAATAAGTTAAGTTATTTTTGAATCAAACAAAAGACTAAAAAGTTTATATCTCTCAAAAAAGATACATTCTTTTCACGCAAACATTAAAATAACATTGAAGCTATCATTAATATAAAGTACTAGCTTCTGCCAGCGATTTCACCCGCGTCCCGTGGGAACTACTCGGCGCACCCGGATAAAAAGTAGCTTATAACCTTCCTCCATAAATGGACTATCTAACACTGAAAGAATTTTTCAAATCGGACCAGTAGTTCCTGAGATTAGCGCGTTCAAACAAACAAACTCTTCAGCTTTATAATATTAGTATATATAGATATCAATTCTTCACCCATTATATTCTTTGCTACATATCTTTTAGCTTGTAAGACTATATTAATTACATTATGAAGAGGCATAATAAACTTTATCAGAGCAATTAAACCAGTTTCCATGTGTCCCACACCAATAGTCTTGTATCATGCTGACCCACGCTGGGTAGCTTGTGATTCAGTACCTATCTGATAAACCGCCTATCCCTATTAACATTGTCGGATGTGAAAATCGGCAACTTTACAGGAGAGCGCAGCAAAGTTTGAATTGTTGATATTTTTTTAAATATAGGAACCAGGTTTTCNCCTTCCTCGATAAATGGGCTATCTAACACTGAAAGAATTTTTCAAATCGGACCAGTAGTTCCTGAGATTAGCGCGTTCAAACAAACAAACTCTTCAGCTTTATAATATTAGTAAGTATAGATATCAATTCTTCACCCATTATATTCTTTGCTACATATCTTTTAGCTTGTAAGACTATATTAATTACATTATGAAGAGGCATAATAAACTTTATCAGAGCAATTAAACCAGTTTCCATGTGTCCCACACCAATAGTCTTGTATCATGCTGACCCACGCTGGGTAGCTTGTGATTCAGTACCTATCTGATAAACCGCCTATCCCTATTAACATTGTCGGATGTGAAAATCGGCAACTTTACAGGAGAGCGCAGCAAAGTTTGAATTGTTGATATTTTTTTAAATATAGGAACCAGGTTTTCAAAAATTTTATGACATGTAATATATGTTTGAGAGCTTAATGACATGGTATTAAAGTACTGTTATTCTTTTACTAAGTGTGTAAAAAGTTAGAAATGCCATTTTTAACCGTATCAAATCAACTGTGATTAGTCGGATCTGCCACGTACGACAATGTTCCGTGTACAAACCAATTGACTATATGTCGGTAGTACCACATCCGACATTATTCATCGTTTTGCGTTAGATTATTTATGTCGGTAGTGCCACATTCTACTATTTTAACCGAATATTTGCACATATTTCACTAACTAAAATTTAAAGTAAGTTATGAAGTTAGTTTATTTGTAAAATCATTTGTATCATGATTTTCAAAGTAATTCTATAGTAAAACAAATATTTTTATTAGCTGGGTCTTCATTTTCATCGGCAATGGTCATAATATCATAATCAATATTTTAGTTTGTATTCATAACATGTTCTTCAGATTGTTTGACAGCTAGTTTTAGTACGCGTGCGGACCTAATAAACATTATCAACGCTATAAAACAAAAGAAAGTTATAAATAAGGAATTTAGTGATTCAATATTACGCAACATGCGTTCGCCCGTGCAACATGGTCGGTACTGGCACAACCGCACGCGGGACACCATTGGGCAGCACCTCTCGCGTCCCGCAAACTTTGTCGCGAGTCAACTTCTGTCATTATTAACTGTCAGTCGTAACATATCCGACGATGTTAACGTGGCTATTTTGAAAATTATCCATAGAAAATATTTTTTTGTTGCTAATACTAAAAGAAGGGTCTTTTAAGTAGTGATTAGTGAAATAAAAAGAAAATGGCAAAAATTCATATCCGACAATGTTAATAGGGATAGGCGAAACCTTGATAACAGTGCTATAGATCCGTTATGATGTAAAAATATGACTTAAACATTCCTGAGTATTTGCAATAAGTACATAAGTAATATCGGGTATTTTTTATATCGGACTATAATTTTCTAGACTGATTTACCTATTTGCCTAATCCGGATAAAATTGAGGGCGTGTAACGAGAGAAGTGTCCATGTAATATGCACGTTAATTGACACGTTTTTATTCTACTATGTGACAGTCTGTATTTATTATAAAAATCACATTCGTATCAAACATTTTCTACGTCCAAACGAAAAATTTAGATTCTTCCAAAAGAATTTAATTTGCCTTGATTCTCCATTTAAAATCGCCATTTTCTTGCGTTTTCACAACCTTTCAATATAATAATAACCTAACTATTATCTCTATCACTGACCACGGGTGATACCTACAGCAAGACTGAGCCACCAGCTAGACTCTAGACACATTGATACGAACGTGCTATAGATATTTACGCACTTACTATACATTTACAATCATTTATAGGTTTACCTTCTCAATCAATAGCCGTGTACATTTATTTACGCGGGATTTCTATAACCTATCCATTGATTGCACTGCCACACAAATTATGTTACATAACAATCTCTAATTGTAAAACAACGGATAGTCTAAAGAAATCGGCCATTAGTCGAGAGCTCGAACGCTTATCATTTCCTAGCCGTACCAAGTAAACAAACCACGGGTCTTGTATTAGTCGACACGTGTCTGTACCGTGTCTGTCTTTCCGTATTGTGTATAGATACAAGTGCATGAGGTGAAGTTCATGTCGCGGTCAGGGCTTGGATGGGTGGTCGCGGTGGTAGAATGTTTAGTGAACTAGTTGGGTGGTTTTCTAACAGATTTTTTGTCGTTCAAGGTTTGAGAGAATTAAAAAAAGTATTCTTTTTTTCCTAATGGTTAATAGAAATATTTTTTTGGCACGGGAGTGTATGGAGTTTTGAACAATCCTCTTTTAAATTGTAAGATTTTCTTTTATTTTTAGCGATTAAATTTTTTATTGCATAATATTTTTATCGTAATATTGCGCAATTATATTGTCCGTCTAGGATCACCTGACTCAAACTCAAAACAAACTCTACGTACCTACCTTACCTAGGCACAGACGACAGCGGGTCAACCAACCCGAATCTGTCAAATTAACCAATCGAACATTAACCTTCCACTATTGTGATAAGGTTGAAAATCTATTGAAGAAATTTAACAGATTGTGGTAGGTTGATGTCCTGGCGTCTGTACTTCAAACTAATATTTTTTCTTTGCAGTAACATACCGTTTGCCAACCATAATAAAGGTTAATTTACTACTACAGTTTAACCTGTCTGACCTTTAAACCGAGCGGTTTTAGGAAACTAAGTATACCGATATCAAGGGCAAAGTAAACTGCGTAGTAATAATAATACTCGTAGTAATTATAATTGGTGATTTTTGATCAAGAAACCTGTTTTGGAGACAATAAGGTTGTAGAGTTGAATAAGGTAAAATTAATCAAGATTATTAAGTTGTATTCTTAGTTTGATTTACGTAGAAATGCTGTAGATAGATGTCTTTTGACACATTTTCATCGAAGTTCTGAAAGATAGTAAAGATTTTCATATCATATATTTGTATATAAGTAGTTACTTCTGTTCCTTTTAACCGACTACAAAAAAGATTGAGGTTTTCAATTCGACCGCGTATATATTTTTTTATCATGTAACTTCCTAGCTCAACTTGCAGTATAATTTTCTCAAATCGTAATTAATATTCTCAAATAATAATAGTTTTTTCAAAAGTTGTAAACGCTTGTATTTTGAAATAAGTGTCTACGGAGTTTCTTGCCGATTCTTCTCTATAAGACCTACTCCTTGGAGCCGTGCAGCTATTGACGTTTCGTAAGAACCCGATTAAGGTTCATATGAAAAAAAACCTTTCACTTTCCAAATTCCAGTTTAT
The DNA here is from genome assembly GCA_002382865.2 of Heliothis virescens. Lineage (NCBI taxonomy): Eukaryota > Metazoa > Arthropoda > Insecta > Lepidoptera > Noctuidae > Heliothis > Heliothis virescens. The sequence goes on from NWSH02000008.1 coordinate 1,041,261, forward strand.
TTTATGCCTGCTAAATCTTTGGATCAATTATTTTATTTATTTATATTTGAAGTGCAGAACCTTATCTTACTACGAGATGTCCTGCTACGAAAAGGAAGCCAAAAATGTACCTATAGGTAATTTCTTCTTAGGCATCTATAACTAAGGTAAACATATTATTTACCTGCATTTTCTTGTAATTTTAATTTTTTTATAAGTATTTCATATAACTGTTTTCTTTTTAACCGACTTTCCAAAAAGGAGGAGGTTCTCAATTCGACCTCATCTTTTCTTAAAATATAATAAAAAAACTTTTTTACAAAAAAACCGACTTCACAAAAAAACCGACTTCACAAAAAAACACTTGAAGGGATAAAACTTTTCACATGGCTCTAGAAGTCGGTGGCAAAATAAACACAGTCAACAGACCTACAGACACCGACTTCTATCTATAGCCATGTAAATAGTTTTATCGTATCCCTTTGAGTGTTTTTTTGTTAGTTAAAATTTTTGATACAAAAAATAAACATCAAAATTAATTGCGAGCTTAACGAAATCTGTGGGCACATTGTTCACAATAATAGCCTTACGAAATGCACTTACATTTATTTACATCAATTACATTCAAGTACATAAGCACTGAAATAATTTGCTCTATACAGTTAATTTCTTATCAAACCGAGGTAATCCCGATATGACATTTGAACCTGCAGTTAATCTGTCTGATAAGCGGTTACTACACTCAGTTCCTTTCAGTTAAGATTCAATGATAAACAAGATACCGCTTTTAAATAAAAATTGCAATATGAATGGGGCTCTGAATTGCATATCTTAATATTTACAATCAAATTATAATATTACAGGCAATCACTATAATTATTAACTTTGGTAGTCATCATTTTCCTGCCCCTAATTTATTTGGGGTCGGCGCAGCATGTTTTCTTCTTCCATACTTTTCTATCTGCCGTTGTGACTTACACACAGTCAATCCATAGTTTCTTTTGGTCATCCCATTCCAGAATATCCATCCACATTATGCTCAAAACCTTCCTCACAACATGATCCTCAGTCTTCCGCATCTCATGCCCATACCATGCCAGCTGATTTCCGCATTGTCTTTCGATAATTATTAACTTTGGTAAATCAACAGTATAATGAAACATTAAGTATCGATTTATAAAATTCGCTAAGAAAACTCACATTTTCCGCTTTTCTATCATGAAAATCGCTACATATTTTAAAAACACGACGAAAACAAATATTAATCGAAATCATAAGTAGGTACTAAGTAAATCATTGATCTATTATTTTGAATACACGCTTCACTATTGGTCGGTACAACAATGAATCTATTGGCTTTCATTCAATTTTACACAGTCGTGTGTTCAGGATCTGATAGACTTATCTATGTACAGTACATATGTATTGTTCAGTTACATGTCATGATCCGCAGAGGACGCACGCCTCCGCTATATAAAATCCGAATTTACTTACGCGACTGTGCCTAAAACAAATAAAAGTTTAAAAATTATAGTGACCAATAACAGTGTTGTACGTTCATCGAATTATTTGTGATTCTATTTAAAAAAATTGATTCAATTCATATCGATTTTTTCGAAATTGATGCGGATTTTTGAAAGGTGAGTTTGTTTGTTGTTTTTATTTAAGTCTAGGTAATTAGGAATTATGTGTTAATTACTTTAAAATAGGTATGATTAGGTAACACGTGACTGATAGTACACACCTGTTTGTTTACCAAAAGATAAAAATAACGACTAAAGGGCGACTTAGATTAGGAATAATTTTCTTTCATTATCAATGGGTTAGGCCCGTAGTCATGTTACAGTTATTTTTTAATCTGTCTTTAACGATTTTCGCGTCGACATGTTATCGAAATTTATCAATAAAATGATATATTTTATAATTTATCGACTGGAGTAACATTGATAGTAGTTCATGACTATGCATAGTTATTTGGTCGACTTTGTATAAGTTTAAATATGCACATAAAGTTGTCAGTTTAATTGAATATGAAATAAATTATTTATCTATTCTTTTTTATGTTTATTTTCAATATTTTTTTTACACAAAGCGCGGTATAACAACATAATTTTGACATTATTGTTTTACTACATAATACACACCATATTTTATAGAAACACAATCAGTTATTATCTTTGATAAGCGTAATTTTATCATTCAAATTATTATCAATTATCCTTTGTTTCCTACGAATTGAATAATAAAAACATGACATATTTTTGTGAAGCAATATTTACTTAACTATGTACCAAAACAAACCTAGTTATTTAGGTACAAGGTTTTAAAAATACTTAGTATCAAAAACTATTTACTAAACACTAAAATATATTAAAGATATGTATTAATTATTTAACTTTTTATCATGCATATGCATATGGCTATTTTTAAGTTATTTTGCACTAATATTATACTAACTATAAACTCAAAATGTGCCTATTCATTGTAACGTTGTAAATTCTTAGTTAGTGTGACTCAGAAAATAGACAAGTTTCCTACAAGTTTAATATTGCGACATACATGCGTCGTTAGATATTTCCTGCCAAACAAAGAAATAGGTACACATAATTAATTAATTTTATAATGAAGATTATATGGTGTGTATCTATACCAGTATAATAGAGCTGAAGAGTTTGCTTGTTTGCTTGAACGCGCCAATCTCAGAAACTACGGGTACGATTTGAAAAATTCTATCAATGTTAGATAGTCCATTTATCGTGGAAGGCTCTTATAGGCTTTTTACGTTTCTTTTTATTCGGCTGCGCGGAGTAATTCCTTCGGGACGCGGGTGAAAGTACTGGAGAAGCTGGTTTTAAAATATGTCCAATTTTGCCTTGATCAACATTCGTAAGCATGTTTTAAAAATATTGTTATCTACGAAATATTGATTACAAACATTATGTTTTAATATTTGATCAAAACTCGACGTTTCCAAAATGTTTGATGAAGTCATCAAGTAGGTAATCTAATGTGTGGATCAAGATCTATACATATAATAAAATGATAGGAAAGTCAAAACTGTACATTGAATATTAAAAAAAAAGAATACTTGGGGCGTGATCTATAATCGATTCTGAACCCAAAAATATAGTTTTTGGAATTTTTGTCTGTATGTCTGTATGTCTGTATGTTTGGTCTCACTGAACTCAAAAAGTACTGCATGGATTTCAACCAAATTTTGCATGAATATTACATGGAGACCTGTTCAACACATAGGCTATATATCATCACGCTATCACCTGCGGGGGATGAGCAATGAACCAATATTTCTGTTAACCATTCTGTATCCGCGTGTAATGTTACGCACAGTATTTGAACGTTGTTTTTGAATAAGTTATGCTATATTCTAGCTTTAAACTACAAAAGCCACACAAAATAAGCAACTTGAGAAGAGAAACATAATTTAAAGAATTTACATAGTATTTAGCCAAGTTTGGAAACACGCCATCTATTGGTTTTTTATAACATCAATATAAATTAGGTGTAAATATTTCTTTGACAATGCATTATTTGAATTTAACCACATTAGTGACGTTCATAACTATCACTTAAAATCATAGATGGAGTTGTGCGTTTTCTTCATAAAATTAAATTGCGCTGTAGTGTTTACCTTCCCACTGCAGTTCATCTTTTGTGTATTATTGCTTCTATTCGATTTTCTAGCCATTATTTAATTTGCATCAATATCAATTTTTACACTCAATTAAATTTGAATTCGATTAAAAATGGCGAGAAGTGCGACAGGAAAGAGTAGTGTTACTGAAATTAAACACGATTAAAATGGCGCTCTCAGAATTCGCTATCACAATAAAGGCCGCGGTAACTCCTTGGAACATCCTGCAGCCCTGACAAGCTTCGGCATCAGGAGAGCGTGGAACAACGCGCACCGCCGACACGGGCCTGTCGTCTGTCAAAGATGGTTGGCCACCCAAAACTCGCCACCACAGACCCGCGCCTAGGGAGTCGTCTCTCGAAGTCTCAGAGAAGGCTTTGGCATAACTGCTTCGCAAAAAAGGCGACAGCATCATATTCCCTCGCACTCCGGTCCATGGCCTGGTCCAGGGCCGGGCGCGAGAGGTCGCGGGCGCCAATTGCCACCATGATCACACGGCGATGCTCCTCCGAACCAGGGCACACCAGGGTACGTTGTGCAGCATCGGTAGTGATTTGTTTGTTTGTAGTGCTTAGAAGCAAGTTCATGCTGAAGGTTGGAGCGTCCTACAAATCGGCTTAATCTATAAGATGTGCCTGAGCTGTGTGGTTTGAAAATAAACATGTGATTCCCAATTTATATTTCTGGTCTTATCATGGACTTGCTCAGTATTTTACATAATTTGAATCGAGACATTTACCAACTTCAAAGCCACTTTGGCGTCTGTGCCTGAGAATATTTATTATCATTTGTCGATATTTATGTACGTCGAAATAATGACAATACTAAGAGCCGTTTTACAGATGGTCAGAAACGTGATATAGGAGTTAGTTACGAATGGCCAATGTCCATCTCTGGAGGATTAACGAGAGCCATTGGCATACATACGATCACC
>NWSH02000008.1:1070780-1119774 GCA_002382865.2 Heliothis virescens
ACTTAAGTAACTCACACTTGACCATTCCTATTGTACTTTTTTCATAGATAATGGTACGGAACCCTTCGTGCGCGAGTCCAACTCGCACTTGGCCGGTTTTTTTTATTACTTTTCTATGGCACTATCTGTCAGATAGCTATCAAGAACATGTGGAACTGGTTGTAAATATTAAAATCTATTTTGTCAAGGAAGTATGATACAATCAATTAAGCCACGATCAACACATTGAAATATATATTTTTTCGGCATTATTGTTGCAATAATTTATTATAAACAAATGCATAATTATATTCAGTGGACGCTATTAATATGTATATTTAACTATGACCGAGCTTTTTACATTCAATTAGCAAAGTTAAACATGTTTAAGCACTTAATGCGTTTCTAAGTTTTTTGAATCTATATACATTATACAGTATGAGTTTTCTTATCAAGGGTATATCTTATTGGGTTGCCCGGTCTTCTAAGAGACGACAGGCCCGTGTCGGCGGCGCGCGTTGTTCCACGCGCTCCTCAGAGAGTGTCAGCAAACACCTGCGGGGCCCACTAGGGCCAGAGTCGCCCGAGCGCAAGGGTTGTCCGAAAGAGTTACCGCGGCCCTGGCAGACAAAGAGCTCCCGAAGGAACACGGTGGGTTTTAGTCAGTAAAAGTCTGACACTCCCTCACGCTGTCACCCGTAGCGGGAGGGTCATACTGATGATTTCCCATCGATATAAATAAAGGGGTATATCTTATCGGGTTGCCCGGGTAACTGAGTTGAGGAGGTTATAGGAGGTGGAGGAGGAGATAGGCAGTCGCTCCATGTAAAACACTGGTATTCAGCTACAGCGAGTTATACTGGAAGCCAACCCCAACAAAGTTGGGAAAAGGCTAGGCACATGAGATGATACAGTATTAGTTTTTATAATGTGTGAATAAAAATATTTAGGGTTTTATTATAATATTTCTTTCGTCTATAAAATTAAGCATGAATCAAAACGTGCATAATTATAAAGACTCACACTGTATAATACATATATATCATTCCGTATTCTTATATTCACTGTAGCGTGACAGTTCAATATATATACATATATTATACAGAAGTTTATAGATATAATTTATGTGACATTACGATTATAGATTGAAACACCAGGTAGGTTATTGATATTTATATTGTTATAGTTGCAGCTGAACTGTCATGCTATCACCTACTAAAAATACCTTTGTTAAATTCAATGTCTGTTTTTGGATATTATGGGAAATAATCTTGAACCCTTTGTGGGTGCAATGGAAGGCAGTATTTTACTGACTAAAACTCACCTATTTTCCTTTTGCAGTCGAGAAAACTCTTCGAATAATCCCACAGCTCCGACAGGCTTCGGGCTTAAGGGTCCCCCAAAATTTGCTGTTTGTTGCAAAATAAAAATAAGTTTAGAGGCTGGTTTTGAGTTTATTTTAAAAGCAGTTTTCACACTTCAAACTTGTTTACTGGTTTTGGTTAAATATAAATAACAACAGTCTTGTTTGTCGTAAATCAGTACACATATGAGTTAGTGAACCTGATGATCTTGTTTGAGAAAATCTCAGTATTTAAGAAAATATATATAGGTATCTCAAATTAAGAGCAATGAAGAATTTTATTAGCGTAAGGCCAAAGGCAATTAATCTCTTTAACTGTGTTTTGCCTCCACCAAATGACATATTATATTATACATTAAAAATTATCCTCGGCTTATAAAAACCGGCAAAGATTGATTAAAATCAAGTTGTGCTTGCCGCGTTTATTCCATAGATGGGTGCCCAATATCATACAGCGTGTTTTGAAAGAACAGGTACCCAAAGCCGTTATAATTTGTAAATCTTGGAAAGCCTTTTTGACTAAAAGTTTGGCAACCAGTTTAATGAATTTTGTGAAATGTTGTATTGCACTTGTTAAGTTGTACTCTTAAGATAACTATCGCTCTTTATTAAGTACTGGTTCTCAGTTGCATACAGTTATTATTGTAAAAGTATACGAAAAAATAAGTATGCATGTAATGTTGCAATACAATATGTATACTGGATTGTGCAAGAAATAAAACCCTCACAGAAGAATGTTCGTACAGTTCAAATGTAATCTAAAATACTATTATATTAGCACTACTCGGCGCACCCGGATAAAATGTAGCCTATAACCTTCCTCGATAAATGGGCTATCTAACACTGCAATAATTTTTCAAATCGGACCAGTAGTTCCTGAGATTAGCACATTCAAACAAACAAACAAACTCGTCAGCTTTATAATATTAGTATAGATTGAAAATTTTATCAGGCTACATTTTAATCTTAAGAACTTTTCACAGTCTAACAACGAATTTACCGCGATTGATAAGATCACGCCTCATATTTAATGTTAACTTAGGTAAAACATCAAAAAATATTTTATAGTTTAATTTCCCGCTACCAGTTGAATTACTACTACACTCAAATATAAGCTTGTATTTATATAATACCTTATAAGCACACGTATGCTAAAATATTTAATTCTCAAACCTTTGAAAATTAATCAGAAAGGTCATATAATAATGTTATTTAATATGCCATTTCTTTTTTACAGGTAAGCTGCCTTCTTATTATTAAAAATCAAGGCGAAATTAACAAAGGTTTGTGATATAAATAATGTTTTCGTTATTTTAAAAGTTGTCTTTCTAAACTTTTATTACGATGACTTATAGCGATGTTTGACGGTACAAATATATTTAAAAATAGGGTAAAATTTATCAACAAATGGAGTTTGACAACAATAAAAAAGCCATTTAAAATGTTGTAGAAGAGAGAATAATTCAACAAACTTTAAAAGGCTTCAGTTTGTTTGAATACGCAACCCTAAAATATTTCTCCTCATTCTTTACACAGCTTCCAAAGACAGATTCGAACACAAAAATTCAAAGTAATGAGTCTCTATATTTTTCCACTTGCTTCTGCCAGCGGTTTCACCCGCGTCCCGTCGGAACTACTCGGCACACCCAGATAAAGTACCCTATAGCCTTCCTCGATAAATGGGCTATCTAACACTGAAATATTTTTTCAAATCAGACCAGTAGTTCCTAAGATTAGCGCGTTCAAACAAACAAACAAACTCTTCAGCCTTATAATATTAGTATAGATAACATAACTAACATGCGTATTTTTTTTTGACAAAATGTAGCAACATTCGGATTAGGTATCGAAAATCTTGCGAAGCTTTCGAATATTTCAAAGTTTCATTGTTATCGAAGAAGTTGAACTGTATTTCTAGAGCAATGTTACATGTTGTTTTAGCAAGTCTAATAATACCGAATGTAATCTATACTAATATTATAAAGCTGAAGAGTTTGTTTGTTTGTTTGATTGTTTGTTTGTTTGTTTGTTTGAACGCGCTAATTTCAGAAACTACTGGTCCGATTTGAAAAATTCTTTCAGTGTTAGATAGTTCATTTATCGAGGAAGGCTTTAGGCTATATAACATCACGCTGCAACTATTAGGAGCGAAGAAATAATGGAAAATGTGGAAAAAACGGGAAAAAATATTCATCCTTGAGGGCTTTCGTTGCGTGCGCTGCGAAAACGGTTCAAGATACCAAAAATATATGTACGAAAGAATTATTCCTCTTGAAATGAGCTAAAAAAATGTCCGCGACAGTATATGTCTATCTTTTAAGATTAACCCTCTAGAACCGTTTTTATGGTAATCTTTGGTGGAAATGAATGTATTATTTGTTAAGAGTTGTATCAACGCAATAATATTAATCTTTATCCAAATAAATAATAAATATTATTGTTGATTAAGAGTATTTAATCTATACTAATATTATAAAGCTGAAGAGTTTATTTGTTTGTTTGTTTGAAAGCGCTAATCTCAGGAACTACTGGCCCGATTTGATAAATTCTTTCAGTGTTGGATAGCTCATTTATCGAGGAAGGGTTTCTTTTTATCCGGGTGCGTCGAGTAGTCTTCTATCTTCTTCTTCTTCTTCTTCTTCTATCTTCGTCTTCTTCTATCTATATAAATAAAACTCTAAGTCCTGACCGATTCACTGACTGAACATCGCACGGCCCAAACCCGTGAACCTATAAAGCTGATTTTTTTCACAGAGATTCATCTTAAGACTTTGACGCGTGTTAAGAAAGGATTTTTTGAAATTCGTGTCCTAAGGGGTTGAAATAGGGGTTGAAACTTTGTATGGCAAATGAATATTAATTACGAATTTCGTCATGAAACTTGGTGAAGTTACTCCTTGAAATAAATAAGTAAACACGTGTTTCACATTTTTTTGAAATAAATCCATTAAAGGGTTAAAATGGGGTTTCCGGTTAAAATGGGGTTGACAATTTGTATGGTGAACTAATCAACGCAAGGCCCAAACCCGTAAACCAATAAAGCTAAAATTTTGCACAGAGGTTCATCATAAGAGTTTCACGCAAGAAACGATTTTTTTAAATTCGTCTCCTCAGGGGTTGAAATAAGGGTTGAAATTTGTATGGCGAACCAATATTAATGACGAATTGCGACATAAAACTTCGTGAAGTTATTAAAAATTTATCCACGTGATGAAATTTTTCTGCTGAGATATTTAATTTGAAGATCTAGAACACCTTATGTGGAACTTCAAGAGCCCAGCTATACTATAACACGTGTAGGAATGATGTCTTAACAAAAGTTGTTTAGTCTGGTGGGTTGACTTACAAAAATGAAAGTTCTGAATCGCCTCGCATATTCAGTCGCTACCGGGCTCTTAGAATACGACATCAGATGCTTCAGATCTTTGATTTTGACGACCCCGTTGTCGCTGGCATAAGCGACATGATCCGCGTACGAAGTCGCGGGCAGAAGCTAGTAAGCAATAAAGGTGCCGTTTTTCAATTTAAATGTGCTTAAAATGGTGAATGTGAAAAAATGCGTGGTTTTTCGCGAAAACGTTTTCAGAGGTGGCACTTATAGAAAGCGATGAATATTTTTTGATAAAATAAATAACAAACAAAAAACTATGTACAGGCAACAGTTCACCTACCCGAATCTGTAAAATTTTACCAATCCAATATTACCTTTCCACTATTGTGATAAGGTTGAAAATCTATTGAAGAAATTTGACAGATTGAAGTAGTTTGATGTGCTAGCATCTGTACTTTAAAATATATTATGTTGACTTTTTACAATTCGAATTGAATATGCCAGCTGTTTATGCAAATGTTTGTTAATATACAATTATTTAAATAAATACAATAATGCTAAAGGTTGCAGTAGCATCCGTAATGGTTCACTTTAAATGGACGCAGCTGTAAATTTGTTTATTCAAATACAACAATAACTCTTAATTTATTGTTTGAAAACCGGTAGAACACGGATTCTGGATTATAATGCACAAATTTATAGACTTATGCTTGTTGCTAACGTAAAAGATGGAATGTTGTTTTCTCTCAAATGATAAATAAGTAGTTGCATATTTGAGCAACGAAAATAGTGGGGACGTAAATTGAATAATATCTTGACCTTGCTCCCCATAAAACTCGCAAATTATTAAACAGGTTTCAGTAAGGCTTTTGACACAGTAAATCTTGTAACAATTAATTAATATCAAAATATTATTTTATATTACTTATATTAATATTTCAGTAACCAAATAGAAAAAGGCTAATATATTTTATGTACCGCTATGAAATAATTAATCTATACATTAAGTATTACATCATTGCAGTTTTATACAGAACTAGAATGGGGATACCCCAAGGATCATATCTGGGTCCATTGCAAAATTGCATACTTTGACTCTTTAAATATTAACTTATTTCCAAAAGTGGTGCGAGACAAAGTATATTGTATTATACTTAAGATGAAAATCTCTAGTTATTCATAACTAGCTGTTTCCCCGTGGTTTTGCCCGCGTAGTTAGGGAACCTCTACCCGTACCCGAATAAAATACAGTCTATGTTACTGAGGAATAGTGTACCGTTCCAAATTTCAACGGTAAAATTTGTTTTCGGTTCAGTAGTTTTAAGCCTTTAGCGTACAAACAAACAAATAAAATGTTTTCTCTTTATTATTTTATTATTTGTTGTGTTTTTAATATCTAATACAAATGAATACATATTCTCCTAACGTTAGCAACAGGTGGCAAATATTCGTTATTAATATTAGTTTGATAAACGACATCTATTAGCATTGATATTGAATGATTATATTATTATTATCTCTATTGTACAGACGACAGCAGGTCAACGTATACGAATCTGTCAAATTTTACCAATCAAACATTAACCTACCCCCATTGCGATAAGGTTGAAAATCGATTGCAGAAATTTGACAGATTGTGGTAACTTGATGTGCTGTCGTCTGTATGTAAATAATATTCGATTTTGGTTCGTTTAATACTACAGAACAGTTTAACCCTTTGTCTGACGGTGTCGTAAAGGTAAAAGCATATCAAATATTTCTCGTTTAGATCCAGTACTTCTGAAATACAAAAGGGCATTCGAAATCAGTGATTTTATTACTTTCACCCTACGAATAATATAATTATATCCTATATATTAAATGATTCGTAGCTAACCTTTTTGTCGGATTTATGAAAATGTTTATTGAGCGTGGTATTTTCAATAAAGGGACTCTGGATATATATGGCAGTTTGCTAGCCTTAGCTATACTTACCTATTACAGACATAAAAAGTAACTTTATTTGCTTGTTATTTTTCCACAGTAAAATTTAAACTATATAGTAATAACTAGTAGTAAGTAGTCATAGGTTAGGTTTCAAACAAGGCAAGAACACATTTAATCATGGAATGCAAATGAAACCGATAGAAACAGCCAGTTAAAAATATAATTATAAATATTTAATAAATAAATCTTTATCTAGATCTAATCAAAAAGGATCATAAACAAGGATCGTAAATAAACAGTTTTAGAAATAGCTATAAAAATGTTTGATACATAATTAAAACTTTATAATATATAGCCAAGATAAGGCTTGTTTTAGTAATATGGATCTTATAGTCACACTTTTTGCAGTTCGTTGCACTTTCAAAGTTATTTTATACTAGCAGTTTTCCCGCGGTTTCACCCGCGTCTCGATTGAAGCTCTTCTCGCCCGAATATAAAGCGGCCTCTATACTATTCTTATATGTATATTAGCTACTCATCTTGGCGTGGGCTCTACCGTTATACTACCAGATACTACTGACAGGATACATCAAAATCCTTTCATCTCTTTGCGCGTGAAAGAGTAGCAAACATACGTGCAGACGACAGCAGGTCAACGAATACGAATCTGTCAAATTTTACCAATCGAACATCAACCTTCCACTATTGTGATAAGGTTAAAAATCTATCGCAGAAATTTGACAGATTGTGGTAACTTGATGTGCTGTCGTCCGTACATCGATACTTGCAAACTTTCGCATTTACAATATTAGAAGGACAGGATGAATTAACTTTGTATCTGCGACTTCACTTACGTACAGACAGTCATTAAGGTACCAGAACCTGTCAAATTTCTTAAAAATAGATTTTCAACACTATCGCAATACGGATTCGGGTAGGTTGATCTGCTGTTGTCTGTACCTGGGAAGATATGAATGTATACTTGTACTTTTGCCGATTTTATTTTAATTGAATAAAGGAACTTACATATATTACTTACATTAATACAAATTATTACTTTAACTGCTTTTTTGCTTTTGTTAGTTGGTCAGGTTTAACAATAATATCAAAAATATTTTCGTAGACTAATTATAATATTTATGGCCCATAAGTGGATTTTAATAGGCACAATTGGTATTTTGAGGCCATAAAAGCTGGCTTCTATAATTTTATATCTGTCTGGTCTAGGTGCTTCGAAAATATATTATTTTGTTGACAGAATACAACTTCATTTGAAAAAATAAAAATAATATCATTACACGGTAGAAATAATATGAAGTTTACAGTTAAAACATTCTTAATAACCAATATACAATTATGTAAATAAATATGTCAAAATAACGCTAATCTAATTTGAAAATAGGTCCACGTTGTATTTTTATTTATGTTTTTTGAAATATTTAACACCTCAAATGTACCAAATGCCTCAAATATATACCTACTTATAGTTACTAACTGCCGCACTCAGAGACGTCATTTAAGCTAATCATTACTTATCTTAAGTATAGAAAGACTTTATGGATATTGACATAAGTGTCAATATTTTTTTTTAAGTAATCATTAAAATTTAATTGACGTCTCTGAGTGCGGCAGTAATATTATAAAGAAGAAAGTAATCTCTAATTTGTACACTTCAACTCTAAAACGCTGAATGGATAATGACCCTACCACGGTGACAGGCATAGGCTAAGTTTATTCCAGATGATGGAAGTAGTTCTTTAGGGTTGCGAGTGAAACCATAAAAGAATGCTAGTATTAGGTCGGTTGATCAACTAAGTCCTACTAGAATTTTCTTATTTTGAAGGATTTCATCAGCTTCTATGAAGTATGACCAACAAAAAACTATCGCGGAAGAAGATTAGATAAACTGAAAACACAAAAATAATAAATACCGATCAAATATTGATAACTAACTTCCTATTGAGTCAGTTCTGAAGAATTTGCAATACTTAACTATTAAATCACATAGTTTATTTCCACTTAATTATTGATAAATGTTAGCAATTGATTTATTGTGGAATTCTATATCCTATCTTCGGTGCATACGATCCATTGATTTGCGATCTCTAATCGCGTCTCTAATCTAATAATTTGCGATTAGAGATCGTAAATCAAAAATCTACCTCTAGCTAGAGATTTTTTTAACAAAAATATGGAGCTTAACCTTGTCAAAATTCTATCAAAAGATAGGTAGAAGAGATAGAAACGTGTGGAAACCTTATAAAAACGATTAGTTCTTCTTCATTTACATGAAGTTAATTGGACACACTGAAGTAAAGAAAAATTCTAATTTATTTTCATATCTAAAATTCAAATTTTCTCTTTGATTCCAAGAACTACGATGAAATAAATACATATTTAATCCAAGTGTTTTGCATTTTAAGATTGCTTTTTTGTCATGAGAAAATCTTAAATTATATATGCACAGTTTTATTAACTTCTTTAAGACGCCAATAAATATATTTTCTTTCTTTGGGCTTCTATTTTATGACAATGGTTACCGCAGACCATTTCTTGTCTTTATATCAATAAACTGTACCTACATTTACTTACTACCTATTTATTTCTTAATAATTACTAGCTTCTGCAAGCGTTTTCACTGAACTGATGAAAGTAGCCTTTCTTAAGAAATGTGCCTTGTAACGCGTTAAGAAAATTTTACAGATTCAGGTAGGTTGACTTGCCTGTACAAAGTAGGATCTTTTTTTAGGTACATATTATGTAAATACCATCCCCAGACTTCACCCATGACATTAGTACCACAGTCACGTAAGAGAAGAGAGAGCAAGGTCGAACATCGTCCGTGAAAATGTGGCTACTTTTACTGAGGGATAAAAAGCCTTATATATGCAATGTACGTAGAATTAGTTAGGGACCTTGACCTGATTCCTGAAAGCTTCTTGTAATAAAAGGATTAGTGATTGAAAGATATTTTTTTTTTGGATGGGAAATCATCAGATGACCCCTCCCGCTGTGGGTGTAGCGTGAGGAAGTGTTAGACTAAAACCCACCGTGTTCCTTCTTGAGCCCCTTTGTGTGCCAGGGCCCCGGTAACTTTTTTGAACAAGCTCTGGCAGGCTATGGCCCTAGTGGGCCCCACTGGGGTATGCTGACACGACCCGGAGAACCTTCTCCCGATTACAAAACAGATCCAGAAATTATGTCTTATTTATTTATGGTAGGTACACCAAAATCATTGCTTATAAAAATATATACTAAGTATATGGATAGCTTAGAATTTAACAAATTATATTATCGTTAAAAAAATATAAATTTAAACCTCTCTACTTTTTACCTCTATGTAGGTAATATTAATATAGTAGTAGGTTTTTTCCGATTCCCGAAGGAACTATTTTACATAAATATAAAAACCTATAAGTAGTGTGTTAAGCAACATATAAAATATGTTTTTTTTTTTTAATTATAATACTAAAATTTTCAAAGATCTGTTTCTTTAAAATTCATATATATTTATTAATATTTAAAAGGAACCGAAAATCGTGTTCATTATTTTCGAAAACAAATAAATCCTTATGCATACATATGCATGAGATATGAATATGAATAATTATGAAGATAAGTTGCATGGTAGTAGGTAATATTGATTGCATTGCTACGAAAGCGCTACGACCTACGGCGTAGCCAAATGCCGTTGTGTAAATTCTAGTTATATTAGACAAAAAATTTGGCAATATTCATACTCGTATTAACTAAACTTTTTTCATAATGTACAGACGACAGCACATCAAGTTACCACAATTTGTCAAGTTTCTGCGATAAATTTCAACCTTATCACAATAGTGGAAGATAGATGTTCGACTGATAAAATTAGACAGATTGGTAAACGTTGACCTGCCGTTGTCTGTACTTATTAAAGGATAGCTTAGTTAAAATTTATGAGTACCAAATTAATTTATAACTGTTTTTACCTGATGGCCAAGAGGGGTTTTTAAAAGAAAATTTCAATTAAGAACGGCAATCTGAAGGTGTTTTTTGTTTCTTTCACGAAATTTAAATATGTATTTGACATTGTTTTTTGTTGTTTAGATGAAAAACTAAAAAATACGTATGCAATATTTTTTTTAATCAAAAAGACGGACTAATTATATTTTTTAGTCGTGTAGCCTATTCTATCTCGAACTGGTGAAACTAGTCGTTAGTATTAGGTACATTAGTGACATTTTCTCTATTTTTTTTATTAAAATACATAGCATCAATAAATTAAATATTTGTATATATCAATAGAAAAGCTTTTAAAGGCATTATTTAAATAGGTATTTTAGCACGTGACCTCATAGATAAGATAATAATAATTTGATGTTATCGGAACACTTATACAAGATTTTTAATGAATACTCAATTAATGGACTCGCTATCGGTCAGACATAATGTTTTTAAACATGTTTTTGAAAGGTTTCAAGTCAAATATCAATCATATTCTACTAAGACTTCGCTGTCCGTCCGTTCGTCTGTCACCAGGCTGTATCTCGTGAACCATGATAGCTAGAGAGCTGAAGTTTTCACAGATGATGTATTTCTGTTGACGCTTTAACTACAAAGACTAATCACTAATAATAAAATGACAATATTAGGGGGCTCCCATACAACAAGCGTGACTTTTTGTTCTGAACCCTTCGTGCACGAGTCCAACTCACACTTGGCCGGTTATTTAACGATACCTAGACCGTACGAATAATATATATTTAATAGCTTAGACCGTATTATCTAAAATGATTCCTAATTTGATACATTATATATTTTATCCCGCAAATTGCAGACTAAACTGTGGGCCGATAGTTAGCCCAATGTTTGGCTGACATTTTATTTTAAATGAAATCATGAATTCAATGTAAATTTTGAAATTACTACAGATACTGACTGGCTAACCATCGTTGTAATGTGTTCGTCGCCACAGCCTTAAAAGTCTACTGTTGGAAGAAGGTCTCCCCTAAGTAGGAGGTATTGCCCAATGCCCATACTCACCGCACTTGGCATGAGTGTTCGTGAGCGCAGTGTGGGATTTTTTCAGCTTCGGAGATGCTGCTGCCCATCTCCAAGCAAGGCATTTAATGAACCACTTGGTACTCTGTGGTGGTTTTACCGCCACCAGTCGCTAGAGCCTCGTATGTTTTTGCACCACGGGCAGGTGAGGTTGGCAATTGGTCGTTATAATGTGCGTTCTACCATTGATCACCATACTGATGACTCCATTAATTTCATGTTTTGATTATTGAAGACTAACATTCAGTCAAGTCTGTAATCAAAATTAATTGTTTTCAGTAGAACTCTGCTAATCAAAATATTTGTTGGTTGAGTATATAATAGAACGTTATTAATTCCTAGAATTTTGGCCTCGATATTGAGTCTAACTAACATTGTTTTTATAGCTAAAACTTACGCTAATTTGAGATATGTGTATGTATAGAGCTGTTGGTTCAAGGCTTTACTTAAGCCTGTGTCTGTTTTTTTTTAACTAACTTAACAAAGGAGGTTCTCAATTTGAACCCTAGGTGTATATGTATGTTTTGCTTAACCGATTGCGATGCGGTTTTCAACATAGTGTTTATCAAACTTAGAAGAATATTTTAGATGTATTAAATGACTAGAAAAAGTAAAAAAAAAAAAAAAAAAATTGACTTCATAAATCACTGGAAATCAAAAAATAAATCAAGTCATTGTCTAGTGGTTTTTATCTACCACTAGTTTCTGGCAGCGGCTTCTTCCGCTTCCCGAGGGAACTATTTCCCGTACCCGGATAAAAAGTAGTATACCTATGTAGTTCCTCAGGGTCTATTCTATCTCTGTACCAAATTTCAGCAAAATCGGCTCACTGGTTTAGGCGTGAAAGCGTAACAGACAGACAGATAGACAGAGTTCCTTTCGCATTTATAATATTAGTAGGGATAGTACGAGACTTTTCATTAATATCTATCTAGCAGACTTGCTATACCTAATTTGTAGATAAAAAAATAGTTGCAAAAACATGCCGTTCTAGTAACTGTTAACTGGTTTTAATCTAGACAAAAAATTGATCTAAAAAGCTTAAAAAACCGAGCCCTTTTTTTGGTTTGAACTGCTCTAGATTTCTAGTGCGGCTTTAATTACTATGTCAATTTTGACACTATCAAAATTGACATAGTATTTAAAGCTCAATAAATGTGCCTTAAATAATTAGCTAAAAAGTCTGGGTGAATGAACTAAAAAACTTAAAAAGTAACAAAAAGTTACTTTAAATGTATAGTTTTTATAAGTCTATCCGTCTGGCGTGGCATATCTTAGGAATAACTGAACCGATTTTGGTGGTCATAACGCTTTATTTGAACCAAGCTCTCTATAGGTACCAATACAAGAAAATATTTTTTATTTATTTGTAACCTAAAGGCACCGAAACTACTGAAACGATTTGAAAAATTCTTTCTCTGTTGGGAAAATAGACTATCTCGAAAAGCAAAGGCTATATTTTGTTCAGGCATGGGCAGTAGTTCCCCCGGAATGCGACTGAAACCGCGGGATAAAGCTTGTCTTTTATAAATGAATGTAAAATGATTTTAATCTATTAGTCGCGTGTCCATACAATGCATTTTAATACGGCTATACTAATTAATTGTGACACGAACATTTAAAAATAATTAACGACATGATTTTATTTGTTTATCCTGTTTGCACCATGTTATTGATATAATTGTAATTGACAGGCAGACAGAATGTGCATTAAAATAGTAAAGCTATACCCTTACTTATATTATTCAATACTAGCTTCTGCCAGCGGTTTCACCCGCGTCCCGTGGGAACTACTCAGCGCACCCGGATAAAAAGTAGCCTATAGCCTTCCTTGATAAATGGGCTATCTAACACTGAAAGATTTTTTCAAATCGGACCAGTAGTTCCCGAGTTTAGCGCGTTCAAATAAACAAACAAATTGTTCAGTTTTATAATATTAGGATAGATTATAAATCCCATATAAAGCAAGTAACTCTGTCTATCTATCCTGATAAATTTCTATATAGCTATTTAACAGATAATGCCGTAGAAAAGTAGTCGAAATGAAAAAAAAGGCGGCGATATATCAGATTGCTATCTAGTAGGTACTCTATCTGGAATCCCTGAAACTCTTAAATTATGTAATTCATATTATCTTTTGCTTGTTTGCGTTTGCGGGAAATCAACCAGCTGACTCATAAAGTAAATATTAAGATATTCCCTCAAAGTGAACTCCTAACGTGGAAGTAATCAGTCAAAATATTTGTTTTTGTTAGACATAAGTTCAAAGGTTTAGAAATTAAATGATAACTGTTAGATAACAGTGAAGTGGATGTTATCATATGTATGTACGATAAGTGTCTGAATCAAACGGGTGGGGTCAGCGCATAGTTTCGCTGTCTGATATTCTTGACAGGGACGGAATTGGGGAATGGAAAGGTAGCATATGAGTTTTATTTCACGAGAGGGTGTCTAGCTAGGTATACCAAAGGGGACCTGGTTGCCCGGGTAACTGGGTTGTGGAGGTCAGGTAGGCAGTCGCTTCATGTAAAACACTGGTTGTCAGCTTCATCTGGTAAGACTGGAAGCCGACCCAAAGAAAAGGCTAGGCAGATAATGATTTCAGGAAAGTCGGGGAGCCATACTTGTGTACATAAATGTACATGTTCATGTTCTTTGTATGCGTCAGCTCGAAAGCTCTCAGTAGTACCCGAGTCGCCGAGTCGTACAAAGACAGTTACCTACTGGCATTCGTGGAATAAAACATCAAACACTTAACCCTCTTGACAAAAAATATTTGATGGCAGACGGGACGTCCATGTCTTTATCAAAGAGAGGATCTCTTTGATAAGGTAATATGACACAATGATCCACATCCGTTTAAATTGTTAATAGGTGTTGATTGGACCATGGTGTTAAATATGGTTGAGTTTCAGTTTCATAACAGGATATAAGATAAGTTTGTGCTCAAAATTAGGAAAATCATCATAAGACTCTCTGCAGGGGGGCAGGCAAACTGATGCTTCCTAAGCATCAGTTTTTTATTGAAAACCTGTTCGCGGTCTGTCAAAGATTTTTATATATCTAAGGTCCAAGTTCACCGACAACAGACACTATTTTCTATAAATCACGCTCAATTTTCAAAATAAGTAGTTGTTTTTAGAAAAACGGACTTTTATGTTGTCAGTAAAAATGGGCCTGAGTAGAAGCTAGGTTATTATAAAAAAACAAAAGCTAGAGGTATGTACACGGTTCCGAACCGTTGTTCTGGTGGTGTAACTCCATTGACACTCGTAGAATAAACTAATATCACCAACTTCGTAAGTTGTGAAGTCCGTCCCTGCACAAGCACGGGGCTCACGCGGCTAGCCCGGATGCGGTCATTAGCTACTTGTGGGCCGCTTGCGACCTGATCGTTGACCGAGTACGTGAGCACCGGGGCTCTCGGCTCCGGCTCTGTACGACGATTGATATTATTTGGGGACCAGGCTTGAAGTGTTTTGATAGTGATAATTTTGTTTGAAGGTTTGAAGATGAAAAACGGATATCTATAAATGGCAATTTATTGTAGCTTTTTTTATGTAAAATCATCAAATGACGCCTCCCGTTGTGGTTGCAGCGTGAGTGTCAGGCTTTTACTGACTAAAACCCACCATGTTTCTTTCTGGAACTCTTTGCGAACAATCCCGCAGCTTCAGCAAATTCTACACCTCTGATAGTTATTCCCGTAAAATTATGTACACCTATATTATTAATTAGGTTGTCTTCCTAGGATCTTCCAAACACGACACAGATTTGTGTGTTGTGCAAAGGCTGCCATAAATACAGAAACTTTCTTCAATAATCACTCTTTTGAAGAAACCCGTATTAAAATCCTTGCATTGTAATTTTGAGCAAGTATACCGCGAACAGATAGACACGGTGGAAGACTTTGTTTTGTATAGGCAGTCAGTACACTTCAACCATGGCTTAACTACAAAATCCCGCCGCAAGTACTGTCAGTACATTTCGTACATTGCGTGCACAAAGTTGGAAAGAAAGCATGGCGCCTACGCAGCTCAAGCGGACGTTCCAATTCACGTACAGTACACATCATCGCGTTATTGGAAGATTGCTGCAATCATTGTCGCGTCGAATAATGGCGTTTGTTTCTATACACCATTGTATTATAAAGTTTATTTTTCATCGATATAGGAAGATTAAAAAAAAACTAGGTTCTGCCAGCGGTTTCACCCGCTTCCCCAGGAAATTAGTCCCCGGACTCGGATTAAAAGTACCCTATGTAATTTTGATATATAAGCTATATCACTGTAAGTTTCATCAAAATCGGGTCAGCGGTTTTTGCGTGAAGGAGTAACAAATAAACAAACTTAAGCATTTATATATATTAGTAGGATTAACTGTCTCCCCCGGTTCCTTTCCGTATCCAGTGAAAAATATTTCTCGCCCGCACCTTGATATATAAGTGAAATAATTTTTGAATCGGTTCAGTAGTTTTGGAACTTGTAAGTATAAACAAACAAACATTTTTTAAACTTTTTACACTAACGGTATTATCCAAAATCTGTTGTATTATTAAAATATTCTAGTTGTCTGTTTTTGTTGAAATATTAATGTATTTCAATGAAACATTAGCTGTAATATAATACTTGTAGATTAATTGATAGATATGCACCAATCTTAACTAGTTTTAAATGAATTAAATAATACTTTAGAATGAATTTGAGTGAAAGAAAATCAACAGTAAGGTCGTTTTAAAACTACTTAAGTATCTAAATAAAATTATTGTAAAAATGATAAGATCAGTTAATTTTTAAATTTATTTGATTATTTTATTTCTGTTAATGCATTTGATATTTAGGCAGGGCCGCGCCGCCCCTGTGTGCGATGTGTGCGGCGCACACAGGCGCCAAGGCACTAGGGGCGCCGCACGGCAGTACAGCGCTCTTATCTGCCCCGAAAATGACAGCGCCGCGCGAATACGCGGCCTCTCCGCCGCCAAGGCAAAAGAAGCGACCCGACCCGATGCGGCGACTCTACCACTTCCTGAGCTTTGAACTGTTATTAACTCCATCTCTACCCTCTACGATACCCTCACATTGTTGAGCGAATAGATGGCGTTAAAGACAATTTAAAGTCTGTAACTGTAACGTTTTTGGTACAAACGGTTAGGTACAGTTAGCACAAATAAGTCAGTTTTCCCAAGAACTTTATACCCAAACCAATTTCCCTTCCCCGCTCTTTTATAGTGTTCCATACTAAAGTAAGAACTCTTAAGGTGGATCCACACATTGCGAGGCATGCGCTCCGCACGGCGCACAACGCATGCCTCGCCAAGTGTGGACCTGTATATTCGTGGCGAGGCAAGCGCTCCGCATGCGCGAGGGCGAGCCAACGTATGTCGGCAAATGCTTCAATATCAAAGTGCCTCAGTGCGAGCATTACGTTAGGTGTGGACGTAGCCGCGCATGCACGTTCGAGGCGTGCGCCGCGTACAATATCAACGCACGCCTCGACTGCGAAAATGAAACTGCGTTTGCTCGGGCCAAACAGCGCACAGCGTATGCTCGGGCCGATCCAACCCACATAGCAGCAGTCAAGATGGCGCCTTTGCATCGCGTGCGCGTATCCGCTGCTGCTTTTACTTTTACTTTCCTGCTTTTACTTTCTCGACATTTTTCCCTTCTATAAGATCCTAGAAGAGAATTATTTTTTTTTTTCAATTCAGCGACGGTTACATTTACTTCGTTCGCGATTATGCGCCATACGTCTTCTCTTTTATTTTTATTAAAATAATGATTATGTTTAGGATCCCATAATAATCTATTACTTTCATATAATAAAACTGCTTTTCTTAATATTTCTTTGTCGTTCATAATGCACGCGTACATCCGCAGCGAGGCGGATACAACCATCCAAACGCAACGCACCGTTCGCAATGAGCCGGCCGCCACACGGCGCACAGCGCACAGCGCGTGTGCGCCGCACACGCGCTGTGCGTTGTGCGCCGTGCGGAGCAAATGCCTTGCCAAGTCTGCGCGCCTACTTGCCTCGAGCATTTGCTTCGCATGCGATGGCTCGACCCGAGCATATGTTGGTATAATTTGTCAACACGCACGCCTCAAGCCGAGGCATGCGTTGTGCGCCGTGCGGAGCGCATGCTCGTAATGTCTGGATCCACCTTTACAGTTTCACCATGTCTGTCTGTTCGCCCGTCCGCGGATAATCTCAGTGACTGTTAGCAGTGGCGGTGCTAGGCGTCGGCGACGTCGGCGACCGCCGACGGCCTCGCGTCTGAGGGGGCCTCGCAGAAATAATCGATATGACTTTAACTTTGAAAAAAATAGCGCATCATTTTATTTTTACGTGCATTTTTTCCTAAAAATTTTGCGCTCGCTTCGCTCGCGCTTTAAGATTACTTATTGCCTGTGTTTTTTCTTTATGCGTCCAAAAATTAGGAGTAATATCAGCTTTACAATATTAGTTGGTCTGATATATTTTATAAATTATCAATTTTTGTGACTTGACCTAAAACTGTCAAAAGAAATCGCGCTCGCTCCGCTCCCTTTTCATGACGATGTTCACACGTCGAGCTGAAAAAAAATTTCGCGCTCGCTTCGCTCGCGTATTCATCATTTCCCTATAAGTATATTTCTTTGCTTCATAAAGTATACATTATCAAAATAAATTTACAGATTGATACTTGACCACCCAGCGGCTGATCAAGAGTTCTGA
Source organism: Heliothis virescens (assembly GCA_002382865.2). NCBI lineage: Eukaryota > Metazoa > Arthropoda > Insecta > Lepidoptera > Noctuidae > Heliothis > Heliothis virescens. The sequence goes on from NWSH02000008.1 coordinate 1,089,134, forward strand.
CCGCCCTAGGCTAATAATCTGGACGCGCCCCCACCATGTGTGTTACGGTCGGCAACAATAGTATTTTACTTACTATTGTGTTTGTTTGTAAAAAAGTTAACATGATTCATAGTCAGTGGCGGCGCTAGACCAAATGTGTACATCGGTTCAACTAAGTTCGCGAGGCCCAAGGGCGGATCCAATTTTTGTTCCAGGGGGTCATACAGTAGTAGCCAAATAACAATTTATAATTTTGTTAAGAAATTCATAGGAAAACACGCGAGCGAAGCGAGCGCGAAAATTCGCGGAAACATTGTAAGGAAAAGGGCGCGAGCGGAGCGAGCGCGATTTCTTTTCACAGTTTTAGGTCAATTCACAAAAATGTATTATTTTGACCATGTATACTACCTATTAATATTGTAAAGCTGAAGTTGCCGCCATTAGTTTTACTTAATTTGTGGAGCCATAAAACAAGGAAAAAAACAGGCAATAGGTAATATGATTGCGCGAGCGTAGCGAGCTCGAAAATTTTTATCAGTCTGAGTATTAAACATAGGAAAAAGTCCGTAGAAAGAAAAGGGTGCGCGGTTTTTTTGCAAAGTCAAAGTCTAATCGTTTATTTCACTTGGGCATTTACAAGCATTTATGAAAGTCAAGAAAAATATACGTTATTATCTGGAATTTAATTAATAATTAATTTAGTTGCACATTCCATTTGATAGATTGTGAATTTTTCAGCAGAAAAATGGTTTGATACGCAGATACTTACTAAATGTAGATTTAATGTGACATAAAGTAAATAAAAACATTGTTTGACAATTTTAATAAGTAGTCCACCGAGGTTCTCGGTCCAGCCCAGTCATGACCCCCATGACTACTACCCCTGGATCCGGTCTTGGATGAAAAAAACCGTTAAATTAAGTGAGCCACATTATAAAATAATTTATGAGTATAACGAGTTTTATTGTTAATAAAATGATGACAATAATAATTACACACAGAAATTAAAATAGTCGAACTTTTCGGCCTCACTGATTTTTTTCAGGATTGTGCAGTAAAGTCTGGCCGCTATTTCAGCTTCGATTTTCAGAACTGATAACGCGGATAGCCTGTCTAGGCTCATCGTGCTTCTCAAATACGTTTTTATCAATTTCAATTTTGAGAAGCTTCTCTCAGTGGAAGCTGTGCTGGCCACACTACTTACAAACATTTTCACCCAATACAGATATGGTGTCGGGCAGTGTGTGTGAGAACTCCCATTAGGGCGAAACTTTCATTTCATAGTTTTGCCAGACAGACGATTCTGAATTAGTACCCCTAAAATACCCATTCACTTCCATCGGGCACGTGTTAAATAATAAAATTCATTATCATCTGCTTTTAGCTTTAGTTCGAGGTCGGCAATTTAAGCCAGGATGATTGGCGAAACGAAAACAAATAGGTAGCTAGTATTTCTGCGAGGTCCCTCAGGCGGCGCGAGGCCGTCGGTGGTCGACGACGTCGCCGACGCCTAGCGCCGCCACTGCTCATAGTCATACCTACTACCTATAAAAGTATTCAGATCGATCATCTTTCAGTTTCAGCGCAATTAGTTTTAGTGGTTATTCTCGGTTTACTTGAAATATGCAGGTTATGTCTTCTAGATTTATAGTGCTTGCAAAGATACGATTTCACCGCGCCCCCGGTTTCTCGCGCCCCCCCGATCCTCGCGCCCTAGGCTGCAGCCTAATTAGCCTAAGGGTTAATCAGGCCCTGTGACCACCATTCACATTATATATTGTCTGTGTTTTTCCTTGCTTTATGCCTCCACAAATTAACTAAAACAAATGGCGGCAACTTCAGCTTTACAATATTAGTAGTAGTACATTTTCTAAATTATACATTTTTGTGACTTGATCTAAAACTGTCAAAAGAAATCGCGCTCGCTCCGCTCGCGCCTTTTCTTTAGGGTGTTTACTCATTGAGCTGAAAAAAATTTCGCATTCATGTTTTTCCTACATATTTGGTCTAGCGCCGCCACTGTCTCCCGCCCCGGGTGACGTACAGTCACGCTATGCCACTGACTTATCGAAATTAATTGGTCACGTTTGTGGTCTAAATAATGACAAAAGGTTACAAACCCATAGGCCTCATACATACATGAGCCGATAAAAATATTACCCTCCTTTGCATTGCGCAGTCGGGTAAAAACAGGCGCTTCATAAGTTTCGCACACAGGCGCTTCGGGGTGTCGGCGCGGCCCTGTATTTAGGATAAGGAAGATGAAATGCTGTATTTTTATTTATTTCTTATACATATTAACAACAATTAATAATAAAACGTGATTGTAATCTTTTTATTTTAAGTTTAGGATTATTTTAAAGGTGACATTTAAATTAACTGCCTCGTTGGTCTAGTGGTCGCATAGCGCGACTGCCGTACCTCGGGTCTCGGGTTCGATTCCCGGGTCAGGCCGAAATCGCTTTGAGGGTTTTAGAAACTTTCACAAGGCAGCCTGGAGTTTGGAAGTTGGCGGTGTTACACCCCCGTGCCTGGGAGGGCACGTAAAGCCGTCGTCCTCGATTGCTACTCAGTAGCTGTCGTAGTTATAATTCCACGTCAGAGGCCGTCAGGCGGAATTGAGAAAACTCTGACACTAGGGCTTGTCAGGTAATTAAGCCTGCAGCTCACTCGATTAGAAAAATTTAGCTTATCCGATTTTTAGAGGTTAAAAATAGGTAGTAGGAATATTTATTTTTAACCACCTGTTCCCTTATCATATTTTTTCGCGACCTTATAACATAAAATCGATATCAATTTTTAGCAGTGGTCAGTGTTTTAGGTATAGACTTTACAACTAGGTTATCTAAACACAAATTCTACTATCTGTCCGTACATTATCATCGTCTACAGATTAATCGAGTGTTAAATAATCTAATTAGGTATCCTTACTGCAAAACTTAATTTACCTATTCTTTGACAAAAAAATCCGTTGCATCATTTTGATTGATAATTTTGTTTGTTACGCTTGCATATTAAAACGGCTAAGCAGATTGATTTAAAAAAAAAGGAATATTTACGCAGCTTATTACAATAAATATATTGAACTTAATATAAAATAATAGTTAAAAAATAGCATCAAAAAACTTACTGGAAGCCCAACGTTGCCACGTTGAATTTTAATAGTTAAACTTTTGTTGGATTTCGGTAATAGCCGAGAAATTGTTACCTACCTTCTTTCTATCGGTTGGTTAGTAATTTCCATAATATGAAAACTGCAAACAAATTCTAGAATTGAAGTTTTATTTACAGACACAACATACATAATTATTTACATTTCTTACTTTAGCTAAAACTATTTTTATATTTACAGCTTTACTGCGGAATTCAATATTCTATCTATCTCCGGATTTATTACTAAAGATAGGAATTTGACATTACTTGTATGGGGCTAATGTCAAAATTCTATCTCTAGTAAGCAAATCCAGAGGTAGATAGGTTATTGGAAACGGCCGTAAATCTAATACATTTAATTCACTTTTCTCAACAATTGTTCACTATGATTTTTCACGTTCAATTTTCAAAGTAAAGAGTTGTTTTAAGAAAAATTGGCTTTTGGTGAAAATTTGCATTAGTAGGACGTACCTAAAAGTATTATTTTTAGCCCTTCTGAGATATATTTAGTAATCAATTCAACGCGTAAAATGTCATGCGTACATACATACTAAAATATCTTGGCTATATTTAAATCTTACTATGTACATATGTTAGTACTACATTCATTCATCGTTTTACTACGTTCTTTCTTGTTTATAATACGCGATGAAATATCCACATGTAGTAAGTTTATTTCTAAGTAATTGTAGACGTAGTAGTTAGCAGAAAAATAATAATATAAGGTGCATGTTATTAGTAAATCTGATATCATGTAGGTATAACTAATTTCCGGTTTCACCCGAATCCGGAACTAAGCGCGCCTGGACAAAAACCTTCATCGATAAATAAGCTATCTAATGCTTAAAAAAAGAAATTGATACGGTTGTTCCTGATATTATCACTTAGAGTACCTAAAATCAAAAACATTTCTTTCAGATCGCTATCTAGATCGTTATTTGAAACCTGTACCTTTACTCAGGAATAGTGTAAATCGGTTCAGTAGTTTCAGAGCCTTTAGGGATCTACGAACAAACAAAAAATATGTCCTCTTTATTATATAGGAATAGACTAGTATTGATAAGTGATTATGAAAAATTATCTACGCGGCGCGGCGTCTTAAATCAAAGTAGGTATATCAGATGTGATCTACTGTCACCTAAACAAACAAACAAAACTGAATGCGTCTCAATCTATTTACTACAAAGTATAATGATGATGATTATGATTCACTATACTGAATCAGTGACACGTTTCGCGGTCAAGGTCACATTAGCCACTCTGTGCACGTGGCTAAGTACTTGTAATGTATTTATTTGTTTATTTATATTTATAATTAGCTGGGCTTTGTTATGTAGATAGATATTATGTTCTTTTACGCTCTATTGGAGCGAGTGAATGAGTTATCTTTGATTTGTATACCAATGTATAGAGGAATCTACTGCAATTGTAATTACTCTATATTTGAGTGCCTATTAGATTATTAATAGAGATTATAAGAGCTCAATGGCTAAGTCAAAGCAGCGCGGATCAATCGATCATAAAGTTAAGCAACTTGCTTGCCGCGGTCGGTCCGTGGATGGACGATCATATGTCATGACAAGTTCTTCCGTGTTTCGGAAGGCACGATAAACTGGTGGTTCCCGGTTGATTTCGACATCTTTGGCAGTCGTTACGGTAGTCAGAAGCCAGAAAGTTCGACATTCAGTCTTATTAAGGGGTTTTGGGCTGCCCGGGTAATTGGGTTGGGGAAGTCAGATACGCAGTCGCTCCTGGAACTGGACTGGAAGACGAAGCCATCCCCAACATAGTCGGGAAAGGACTATTAAGATGTTTATGTGATTTTTAATAGGTAATGATGCGGAACCCTTCGTGCGCGAGTCCGACTCGCATTTGGCCGGTATTTCACAATATGTAATATTGCACAATTTTCTACGTAATTTTTCGCCTAGGGAGCGCCTAAAGCCTTTGTAGCACAAACGTCATCTTATTTGATACAGGCGAGATTTTAAGGTATAATCATAATATCATCTTAAGTTAATATAAGCCCCTACGTGATGTATTTATATGCGTCTAATTGACAGATTACATTTATTTACGCCTAAATCTTAAGCTGATTTTGTCATAAACTTTTAATTGATTACTTACGTTAATCCTACTTCCTACTAATATTATAAATGCGAAAGTTTGTGAGGATGTATGGATGTGTATGTTTGTTACTCTTTCACGCAAAAACTATTGGACGGATTTTGAAGAAACTTGGCAAAAATATAGCTTATCTATATATCAGAATAACATATAGTCTACTTTTTATGCGGGTACGGGTAATAGTTCCCTCGGGGAACGGGTGAAACAGCTGGCGGAAGCTAGTGAATGATAATTTATTACTAATTATTAGTTCGGTGATAAAAATTAATAATTATTATTTACTTGTATACAGTTACCAATAAAACAAAAGTGGCAAATTAACAATCCAGTTCCATCTAGAATCTAGTCAGTCAATTATAATACAGCTATAATTATTTACGACTGTCTGTTCGGCCATTAGTTCGAGGCAGTCAACACTATAATACTTAGATAAGACTAAGAATAATTCTAAAAGATAAGATCAAATCTAATCTTATCTAGAATCTGTTGTTTTGTCACTTACTCAGATAATATCTGGTTGCATCACGGAAAGAATAATTTAATGTTTGGAGGCCACTGAAGAATTGACAAAAATATTACAAAAATGTCTGAATATTATGACTATGGTATTTTCTAAGTAATCTCGAGGATACCTGGACTGAAAAGTCTGGAATCGCAAACCCGCATTGAGCAAGCGTGCTTATTAACGCTTAATCCTTCTCTGTGTGAGAGGAGGCCTGTGCCCAGCAGTGGGACGATAAAAATTCTGGTTATAAAACTGACTTCTGAAGAGGAGTGGGGTCTCGATTGGTACTCTTTTAATTGGGTTTGACGAGGTAGTGGTAAGTAACATGCTGCATGAGTCGATTAATCATAAGGCTAAGCAAATTTTGGCGCGGTCAGTCAGTGGACCTTCATATCGTAATCAGTTCCTCCGTATTTCGATTCTTCATATCGAGGAACCATTAAAAAAGTGGTTCCCGGCTGGTATTTGAACATCTTTGGCAGTCTTTACGTATAGTTAGCAGTCAGAAAATCTGACAACCAGACTTCCAGTCAGTTCCAAGTCGTCAAGGGCTGCCCAGGTAACTGGGTTGAAGATTTCAAAAAAGCTGTAACTCCATGTAGAATACTGGTACCCAGCTGTATCCTATTAGACTGAAAGCCGATCCCAACGTGGTGAAAAAGGCTAGGAAGATGATGATTGAAATAATAAATTAAAATACACCCATTTTACCATCGTCCTGAATAATTAATTATTTTATGCACTTGGACAATACTGGTGATTTTCTTCAGCCAGTCAGTAACAGTTATTTAGTTAAAAAAACGTTGTCCCAAAATAATAAATAGTTAATAATTTTTGATATAAGGCATTTGGATATCAGAATTATTTTATTATATAATGGCGTTTATCTAAAATATGTGTGACAATTTGAAATCGCATTTTAATTAAAATATTGTCAGTTAGGTAACCTAATATGGTGGTTTTTAGTATAATCACAGGTATAATACAATAAATTCGTTATAATTATCATATTCGTTAAGTTTTCATCGAAGACATCGCTTATAAAGAAATATATGAATAATATTATATAAATTATATATTACATAAATTATATTTAACTGAAGATAAGGCAAATCTTACTAATATTTTCTTAGATAAAAGAGCTACGTGTTTCGATTTCGTTTCTAAAACCATTTTACAGATTTACGTAATTACTTAGGTAGGTACGTAATAAAAAAATATTCTTTTTTTAGTCCAAGTGCTCATAAAAGTTATTTTTTTTTATTTACTAATAGTAGAAATATTACAAATACATAAAATATTTTGGGGCCAAAGAACAAAAATGGATTTAAGATTAATAACGTTCACAAAAGTTCATTGACACTATAAAATTATTTGTGTTTATTTTATAGCCTATAAAATAAATAATACTTGTCTAACAAGTCATTCAAAATCAATTTCACATGAAGAATAAATCAGTTTCATTAATTAATAATATATTTTTCAATTATTTCTTTTAATTATTTATTAATTAGGCTAGGCAGATGACTGTGTGCCACAGTGGCACACTCCGATGGAATGGCACCATTACAAAAACGAATATAAACATGTACGGCGTACCACTTCGTAGCAAAAGCCGTAAAACAGGTGTATCTGTAAAATGTTTCTTTACATGATCGTAAACCGACTCAGTATACGTTTCTTTAAATACATATTACAAGCTGTTCTCACAAGTTTACCCGCATCCTGAGGGAAGTACTTCTGAACTTCTGAACTACTGAACTACTGAAAGAATTTTCCAAACCAAACGACGAGATTAGAAAGTTCAAACCAACAAACAAGCACTTCATCATCATGAGCCTTTTACTGTCTCGCAACAAACAAACAAACAAACTCTTCATAATCGTGAGCCTTTTATGGTCGCATTGTACGGGCCTCTTCTCATACAGAGAAGAAATGAGTGTTAATCACCATGCTTGCTTAAGATAAATTGTCGATTTCAGGTTTTAAAAGTCCAGGTCATTGGTGTCCAAGATATTCTTAGAAAACATACAAATTATATAAATTCTTAAAACAAACCCTCAAATAATATAAAACTTAACATTTATTTTAAGCAAAACATATTAAACAACGTTTCGTAAAATTCTCAACCAAGTTTAAAAGCTTTTTATAAGTAGATACCTACCAATTAAAATACCTATTCTGTAAAATGGCTAAAAATAAGACCAGTGGTTTCCCTGAATTCAACGTGATTTCACATTTGTACGTAACTTTCAGGTTTTTTCAGAGGGTTTGAGACAAAAGAGTATTTCTGACTTTTTTATTAGTTGTAACTTTTAATGACGAAATAGGGTAAGGGTTGGTTGGTTGGTACTACGTCATAACATTTGTGACTTCCCGACTTATTTGTTACATAAAGAGGTTTTATCGGGATTTCGTAAAGAATAATTTTAGCGTTTCGGGTTACGTAACTCGATGATTTTGGTATCTAAGGACTTGTTACCAAAGTGATATTTTATCCTACAATAATCACCGGTTTCATCCGCGTTCCGGTAGAATTGCCCATACCCGGACAAAATATAGCCTAAGTATGTTTCTAGGGAATAGTTAAGTTTCCCAACAGTGAAATATTTTTTGTTTTTAGTGAAAATTTTAAACAGGGACTTAGATTAGTTACTGAAAATTGTGGTTGTTATCAATCAATTAATATCTAATCCTAGTTCTAAACTCATTTTATCAAATAATTATCTATTACGTATTTTATAACGGAGTCAACGATCTTAAAGTCAAATCAATATTATGGAATAATTAAGATAAATATTTCTTGGCTTTTCAGTTGTATTACACACGGGTATGACATGAAAGAAAAGGTTTATTTTTTTTTGCAAAGAATTGTATACCATGAACATACATTTTATGATTTTTAATTTCGTTATTATTTTCAAAATACAAAGACCCTGCCGCCATTTTTGTCTTTCGTTACTACTTATTTTTTTCTGGTTTCAGATTCAGCTATAAATATGCGTCTGAAAATGCCTAATTAATAATAAAAGCGGAAAACTCCGAAACAATAAACCAAATCTTTTAATATGTGCATAAAATAATGATTTTAGAACGATCACTGTCGATACCTATCTAATTGGTATGACATTTGTTTATCTATGACATTATCTAGTCATAAACAACAGCAAAATAAATAGAAACTGATTGTAAAAAAGATAAAGTTTGTGGGAACGCATAATTGTTGTCATTTTATTATTTGTAACGTATTTGGCAAATGTCAATCTGTCAACAAGTTACATAAATAAAAGTTGAATTAAATTAAAATTGGTATTAATTTATTATAGTGCAGGCCCCTAATAGCTCACAATCCTGCTATTGACGAGCTCGTGCACAGCTGTAGCCTTAACGAAATTAATTAAGATATTTTTAGTTGGTTATGATTGTGCAGGCAGTAGTTAGATAACAAAATACCAAACTAATTATATTGATGGAGTCCTATCCGATAATCGGCCACGGCGGCTGTTCTCATGTAAGGAGATCAGCCAGCTGCGCAGGATATATTATAGTGCACAAGCATTTGCGCAGACACAGGTGCACTCCCATAACCCGATGGGACGGCAATCCGACACGACCGGTGAGAGATCAGGCGCAGGACCGACATTAACGTGCTCTCCGATGCACGGATGTATCAATCACCAACTTCCAACTCCGGGCTGCTTTGTGAAAGTTTCTAAAGCCACAAAGCGATTNAATCCGACACGACCGGAGAGAGATCAGGCGCAGGACCGACATTAACGTGCTCTCCGATGCACGGATGTATCAATCACCAACTTCCAACTCCGGGCTGCTTTGTGAAAGTTTCTAAAGCCACAAAGCGATTTCGGTCCGTCCCGGGAATCGAACCCGAGACCTCGTGCTCAGCAGTCGGCTATGCGACAACTAGACCAACGAGGCAGTTAAATTAATATACTATACTAATTATATTACACAGTACAGCATAACCCTTCTTGGCAGTTTGCTAAAAGAATTTCAGCAGCAAAAGTTTCCTTGATTTACATATAATATTGGACTAAGATATTTGACTAGTATAATAGAAAATACTATTTATTGAATACCTTAATTGCCCGCTAATATTCAGGATACTTACATACCCTGAAAATCGGACTTTAACAATTACCTATCAACTTTCAAATTCAAAAAGGCGCGCATTTACCGCAACGAGAATATAACTCAAAGATTACTCTTATTAATTCAAACTTGATTGATTTTATGATTATTTATTCACAGAATACAATAACAAATTCCGACTTTAAAACATTAAGCTTGACATTTAAAAAATATACTACTCGTTAAACACGGTTAGACATAGTTTATTAGACGTTAAAATAAATTTGATTTAATTAGTTTAGTTTTTTAGAAAGATTTCTAGATATAATACTTTATTTTTCTAACGTTAAAATTTCCTTAATGATTATTCATTCATTTATTTATCACTAGCTTCTGCCAGCGACTTCGTTTGCGGATCATGTCGCTTATGCCAGCGACAACCGGTGGTCATAATCAAAGATCTTTCCCCTCACTGCTCTGCTCCTATTGATTGTAGCGTGAAGAAAAGTATACTATAACCATCTCAGGAGTATGAATAATAATTGTACCAAGTTTGGTTAAAATCCGTCCAGTAGTTTTTGTTTCTATAACGGTTATACAGACAGACAAAAGTTCTACTGATTCCACTTTTGGCATCAGCCAAATACCCCCTGATAGTTATTTTGGAAATATAACCCAAAATACGTCAGCATTTTAGTATGTTGTAAAAAACAAATTATAATCTGCAGTAAAAGAGTTGCATAATATTTAATAACTAACTTTGATTTGACCTAATAAATAGGAATTAATTTAATATTCAGAAAAATATCATGTTACTGACTTATAAGCTACAAACTGTAAACGATAAATTTAATAGTTTTAGATTCATAAAACATACGTGAATGAATTAACATAGTGAAAATAGTTATTTTTTTGGAAAACTGGTTGAAATAGGATATTGTTTCGGCAAATGACATTAAACATGGAATTTGTCTGTTTTTCTTAAATTTTTGTATTATTTGAAAGATGTACATGCTAATACCTAATTTATTTATTTTTAAACTTATTTTTTAAATATAATTATAAAAAAGAAAGAATATAAAAACATATACCTACTATTATTATGCAGATGCTAATGTTATAATCGCGAACGTTTGTATGTAATAAAGAAAATAAGTTTATTTGGCACAGAAAGGAGGCTACAAATATTTTAAAATAAAAAAACAAAATTAAAATTAAAACAAGAAATTAAAACTAGAAATTAAATTATTGTGCGCCTCACTCACGACCGCGTATGTAGCGTTAGTTCCCCTTTCACGCAAAGACTACTGGATGGATTTTGATGAAACTTGGCAGTAATATAGATTATATTTCAGAATTATATAAAGGTTACTTTTTATCTCAGTGCAAAAAGTAGTTCCCTGAGGACGCGGGTGAAACTGCGGGCAGAAGCTAGTTACATATAAAAGATTCATACCAAAAACAAAAATGTGAATGAATTAATAAATTCAACTAGTATTTTTGGAAAACTGGTTGAAATAAGATACTTATTTGTTCCCCCAAATTACTTAAATAATGGGTTTCGTCTGTTTTTCTTAAATTTTTGAATTATTTAAAATAAAATGTGGGCGGTGGTGAACTATTAACATATTTTATTATTAAAAAGCTATATTAAGATACCATATCGGTTATATTGGCTACTGTTCCACTGATAAGGCCATGCCACCATTTTACCATTTTAAGCTGTCGCTCCATGTAAAACTTAACATTCTTAATATTTAAAATTCAACTGCATCCAGTAAGACTAGAAACTAACCTCAATATAGATGGGAAAAGACTAGGCAGATGATAAACTGGAATTACTGGCAAAACGACTATCACAGGAAGGGTTCCGTACAATTATCCGTAAAACAAGCAAAAATTGCGTTTGTTGTATGGAAGCCCACTAAAATATTAAATCAATTTTCGTTTTCAGTATTTGTTGTTATAGCGGCAATAGGAAAACATTATCTGTGATTTCAACTGTAACTATCATGGTTCATGAGACACAGTAATTCATGAGTGACAGACGGACAGCGAAGTCTTAGTAATAGGGTCTCTTTTACTCTCTGGATACGGAACCCTAAAAATAACTAAATTATTTGTGCGACTTTCAAAATGTCAACTGGTTTTCCCCTACATATTTATGATTTCTATGATGATTTAAATCAATATTTGTCTTATCTTTAATATCAGATAGTTATCCGCGAGTAATCTATAAGATATGTTCTTTTGAATTTTATTACATTTGGGCACACTTTTGATGTCAAAATACTCCATGACTACCATTTATAATAAACACTGGTAGCTCAAAATTAATAAGCTCAAAATTGATATGATGACAGAAATATTTAAAATTATATGTGATTTTGATGGTGATCTATAGTTATAGCCATAAGTTTTTAATAATATATAGAAAGGAAATACATTTATTTACACGTATGAAATATAAATAAATAAAATAATAATAAACAGTTGTGCCAAATAGGTTTCAACTCAGCATTAATAACAAATAGCGTCTGTCACTGATTCCAACTGGGCCTTAACTACATTAAGTGTTTTTTTTATTCCATATTCGAGTCACCCCATTCTTTATTCGCTCATTCAAAAATACACTGCCCACTTTAGATTTCAACCGGAAAATTGAGTAAATAAACTTATAATATCTCAAGAAAAGGCTTTCTGTGGTTTCGACAGCAAGCGTAGGTTGATGTCTACTCAACTCTTCGCTGTAGTGTCCGTCATAACAAATAAAGAAAAATAGACTGGGAAATTATGACTGTATAAAAATATGCTGTAAGTAGACTTAAAAAGTAGGTATAGTAGATAGGAATTAGCTACTCAGTTCTTTAGAATAGCGGGTACCTAATTAATGAATATTTTGAAAAGAATACATTTATTATCTAGTAACGCCAAACAGAGAGGTATGGAAGAAGATATGCAGCGCCGATCTCAAATAAAATTAAGGTAACACACCACCCGTACGATTCAGTCGGAGACAAGGAGCGAACAATTTACTGTAGCTGGCAGAAAGGTGAGCTTAGTGTTATAGAAGATCCCTTTAGAACAATGGTTTGCATATAATAATACAAAAACTCACCATATTTGACTCAATCACAATCTGTAAAATACATTATTGATAGAACATTTTCAAGAAATGTATCGTATATAATTTTGTTGCGAATACACTGATAACAGTTGTGCTATCGAAATTATCTTTAACGAAATATCTTTTTAAATAAAATAACATTTAGGCGCTTTGCATACTAAGCAACTATTGCAGCAAATGACTACTAGCCACTAGTCTTCTCATAGCATCAAATGGAATTTCAAGTCGTTCATGGTGCGAGTTCCAACTCATCACTTTGAGACCTTCCTCAAGGAAGAGTTTTGGCCGAAGGGTGTCGTCTACCGGAGATTCCGAGGAAGGCTACGCGACACCACGCAGCGTAACACGACGCCGACACTTCGTGTGCATTAGTTTTTAAGTTGTTTTTATATAAAATATGTATTAGTATATAATTTTATGTTATAATATTTATGTATAGTGTTTTCTATGGGCCTTAGATGCCCGAGGCAAATAAATAAATAAAAAAAATAGCAACTTTACCATAGAAACCTTTCAAAAAGTTAATAGTTGCTTCAACTTAAATTGTTCCGTGTACAATGCGCCTTACGTTTACAATACAATTATAGGTAGGCAAATACGATTAGACTTTTCATATAATGCCAGTTGAATTTTTATAAGCATATCCAAGTATCTACTGCATATTGCATATCCAATAAAAACTTAATCAGTTCCTGTTTAATTCAACATAGGTAGCTAAAATGATCGAATTTCACGATTTTTACTAATAATTGTAAAAAACCGTATCTTATCGATGAGATAGCAATAACCTGACGTGTTCCGAACAAAATCAAAGATAACATGTAATCAATGACCTCTCATGTAATATTAATAATATCGTATGATTGTATTACGAAGTGGCTGACAAAATACTACTTTATTATTTCGATATTAAAACAGTGCAATAATAAGTTAGATTGATGAGAAAAAGTGTTGGTTTTCGTTCCAAAATATAGCCTATCAAGTATTATTCAGGCAGTCGCTCCATGTAGAACACTGGTAATCAGCTGCATCTTAGACCAGAAGTCGATCCTAGTTTGGAAAAAAGCCAGGCAGTTGATATGGAACCTATATTAGAAGTTGGAGATGTCCCGACGTAAAAATATTAAAAGGATTTCTATCCCAGCAGCCGTGACACAGTAAACCTGGCGATTACATACGGCCTCACTGACCGCAACTGCGATCGATAGCCGGCTCGCATAACGCATCCAGTTGTACACAGATATATGTAGCGACGTGACTGCCGATATAGGGAATATATGACACATCTAGTACTTTTATGGACGGTACCTACTATAGATCTTTTACAGTGATGTAAATAATACTAATAATAAAAAAAACTTTCCCAGCTAACAACTTTTTCTATTGGTTTTCATCTTTTTCTTTATCAGTTTTCATTGCAAACTGTGTGAAATTGAACTGGAACGGATATTTAGAAACGACATGGATGTTCAATATCGTGATTTTTTGTAATCACAGGCAGGCCGTTTTTCTCGTCAAAATCTTAGGGTTTTTATAATAGGTTAACCCATATTTGATTTTCTTTCAAATGCCAGACAGATCAATTTCCATCAACTTACATAATGGATATCTAGGTCGAAGACAACATGATTACCTGTGTTGTTCGTTCCATATTCCCTAAGGAAATCTGTTCCTTTATAATTTATGTAATCACTAAGAGTTTTCTGATGGAAAATTCATTTTCTTGTTATAATACGCGAGGGTTGATATAATAAGGTTATATTTTAGTTCAATGTATCGTGTAATATTTTTCTCTGGTATAAAAGTGAAAATAAATTAAAGATTAGTTCAGTGGTTTCAAAGATTATCAGCCAGAACAAGCTAACCGTCCACATCAGACTTTCTGTAGGACAGATAATCGTACCGATTTTTTATAGGACGGTCTTCCTAGGATTTTCTAACCGACTTTATACAAGATTAGAGCGTTGCTCTATTGTTATCGGTGTGTTCACTTTACTCCTACAAAAAGTCGGTCACCGATATTGGACCTTTCCAAATCGCTCACATACATTTGTATCACACAATGATATTGTAAAATATTAACGATTCAACTAATTATTAATTATCACATTCTGCTTCTCTTTGTCAAAACAAACGCACTAATTAAACATTTTGACCTTAATGATTAACTAATTTGTGTTTAATACTTTATTATTATTAGTCCATGATTTAGGTTAATCTATTGATAAAAAATTATCGCGTTATCACCTAAAAACTTTCTTAAAGTTATCGGTACAATACTTACTTTTGACAAGCAAACATGTCATTTCTTTTTTTATTTACTTTTAATTTAAAATATGAAAAGCGACTAAAATAAAGTCGTGTCAAAAAAAGTTTATCAGTTTAAGAGATTAGTGCTTGTAACAGACATATATTTTAGTGTTGTTATTTGATACGAATCGTGTTAATTTTGATAGTATATTGTTTGTGATAAGGGAATTATTTCATCGATAAAAAGTGTCGTGTTTTGTTTTGAAGAATGTGGCGTTTGGATGTTCTTTTGTTTCTAAATAGGTATGTATGTAAAAATCTCTTTTTGGGTGTGTCGTGCTATGAGAGTGAGGGAAAAGGGAGTGCACCTGTGTCTGCGCAAATGCTCGTGCACTATAATATGTCCTGCGACGCTAGCAGATGAGAACAGGCACTTGGTCGATCGGGACGTCATTATTATGTAAAAATCATTCCCTAACCAAAATATTTCCGTATAGTGTCATTAAATTGTTTTCACGAAAAACAAATACTTACATATTTGCTGATGTTTTTTATCAAAAATGTTTCAATTACATACATATATACGAGTATACCTAATCTTAATGATAAATTAATGATTGAAGCGTATTTGGTTCCAGTATTTTGTCATTCTGATTGGTGTGCTATTTAGGTCTTATTTGTAATTTTACCATTCATAAATAAATGAGATGGTTTATGTCCCCGATATCCCAGTTAATTGTAATTAGGTTACTTTGTAAGTTTATTGCAGCAATAAAGTATTATCATGGTTTCATTGAAAAGGTTAATAAACAAACAAACTCGTTAAATATATATGTATTTTTATTATTTTTTTCTTTACTCTTTTGCCGTCTTGGGTATAAGGGCGTGGATATTCTTATCTATGGAATAATTTCCTTTGCTACAGTATTAGATATTATATTCCCTTAGAGTTCACAGTTCCATTCCTTGAATGGCAATTCTTGGTGGACTCAATAAAATGCGCTTATGAATTATTTTCTTATAAAAAGTCTAGCGACTTACACGGTTCCGAAATGTGACAACTATAAGCATATTCCCAATCTTTCCCAATTACCTTACATTATTCTTCCCTTGTTTCAGCGTGTCGCCAGTGCCGCACAAGATGCGCGGACGCACGCCGCGCTGGCTGTGGGTGGGCGCAGGCAGCGGCGCTCTGCTGGCACTCGTGGCGCTCTCCGCTGCCCTCGCCTGGACCAGCATCTTTGATTCTGCGTTAGCTTCTGTAAGTGTTACATTAGTACTACATATAACTTAAACTAAGCTAACTTGACTAAGTACCTGACAGCTGTGCAGGAGGATCGATCATATAGTTAAGAAACACTTGGCGTTGTCGGTCCGTGGATTTTTTTATTACATTAGAAAACATACTGTATACCGCTCAATACTTTTCTGTGTGGGAGGTGGCCTGTGCCTAGTAGTGGGATGATAAATAATAGGCTGATGATGATGATGCTGATGATGAGTGGATGGATGACCGACCATAATATTATGACGGAAGGCACGATAAATTGGTGGGTCTCGGCTGTCATATGAACGTCTTTGGCACTCGTTACGGGTATTCAGAAGCCAGGAAGTCTGTCAACCAGTCTGAACAATGGCTATCAGGTTGATCAGGTAACTTGGTTGAGGTAGTCAGATAAGCAGTCATAGTCAGATAGATCGGTCCATGTAAAACACTGGTATTCAGCTGCATATGATTTGACTGGAAACCGTCCCCCAGATAGTTGGAAAAAGGCTAGGCAGATGATAAGATTTCTAGCCGATTCGTTTTCATTTTTCCTGACAGGTGATTAACACTCATTCCTTTTCCGTTTGTTTATCTACCTGTGCCCTGCAGTGGACTGATGATAAATAGTAAAGTATATATATAGTCGGTTATCTTCTCTATTAAGCATACTTATCTTCAAGCCGCACGTTTCATCTTGAAACCACACTACCAATTCTACATAATCCTCATCAAGTGCCACAAATCTTCCACTAGTAGTGTAATCACGTGTGACATTGAAATAACTAATACTGAAATACAATAACTAACATGCGAGCCAAATAAACTGTTAATGAGATTAAATTAAACTCCTGCGTCTTAGGGAAGCCATATTGGTATAATCAGGTCGTTCTGTAGTCTTGTGTCAGTGTCGGGCGAATTCTCATTGAACTTGTTAATGGTATGTACCTACTTAATTATTTCTATTCAATTAACGTTGTTAGTTGTTTTGTAGCGTTGTGGTAGCAACAAGGGCCCCGAACCTCTGTCGGAAATATACCAAGTATTGGAATTGCATGAGCAATGTTTGAAAAGTATTTCTTGGGAATATTTCTGGGAATACTGTGATGGTATACCAGTTTGGGGGCCGGTATAAATAACTTTTCTTTTAAATCACTATATGTAATTATTGGTGAAAATGTAGTGTTTGAATTAATCGCAATGGAGGACTTTGTTTTATAAAATTTCGTGATAAAATTCTTGCTCATATTTAATTAAAGTCAAGACGTTTGGTTAGGTAAATAACACATCTTTAAAGCACTTTAGGACAGTCGGTAAAACACGTAGGTAGGTTATTAATTATGTAAAAATCCATCATCAAATCAAAGCGACATTAGATACTCTACAATCGAATAATAAGTACTAACCTTAATAAAAATATAATATCGAGCAAAGAAAGTAAAAAAGTTAGATAAGTAGCATCTCTATTATATCGAGAAAATTCACGTAACTACTCGAAAAGTTACACAACTTGTTATTGTGAGCTCGTATCTATAGGAACGATAACTTTGTCTGTCTGTCCTATCTGCGTTTGAAGTCCAACGAGATACAAACGGTTGCCTAGCAACGGGAGGATTAGGTAATAGGATCACTCGGAGTATACGTGAGGGTTTTCGGATTATATTTTTTGGGGGTTCAAAAGAGTCGCGTTAACTTCTTGCTATAAGTTTTGAAGTGAAAATTTTCGCGTTGTATTACGAACTATTTTCCGCCAGCAGAATAGCACTGAAAGAGAAAATAGACTTTCTAGCACTGAAAGAATATCGAATCGGTCTAACAAACAAACTTTTTGCTCCACAATATTAGAATCACAGATTAGAATAGATAAAAAATAAAACACCGACTTTTTAAAATGATGAAGGTTAAGCATTTTTTCTTGGTTTTCCTGTACTTTTCGAAGTAGAGTTTTTATAATAGTGAAAAACTGTAATGGGAATCGCAATATAGGGTAGGTACCTAAGTACCTATACATAAAAACACAAACTACCTATGTTAATTTCGATTATTTAGTACCTAAATAATTAGAAACTTGACAGCAATCAGAACAAAGTTTCTTACTAACCTTTTAACTATTTACCGTTAACTAAGATTAAGTAAGGTAGATAAGTAATAGTTAACTAAGATTGATACTTATCTGTAATGAATTAATGAAAGCTAAAGTAGGAGTCAATGTAGTAGAGTTCAGACATCGATAGAGCAAAGTTTGTTTGTTGGAATGTTGCCGCCATTGTTACATACATTTGATAACTTATAACTATGATAGATGGATATGAATCGTTCAAGTGAATGTGACTTAGGTACTTAAAAAAAAAATCATAGGCCATTTATCGAGGAAGGCCTTAGGCTACTTTTTATGCAAGCGTGCACATTTGATGTGGATAAAATCGCTGGTAAAATCTAGTAAAATATATTCATCTTTACATCAGCACTTAATTTTTTTACGAAACAAACAACACCGACTATTGCCACTAATTATTCAACATTAATCAGCTGCTACTGACGTATATTCCTAGACATAATGCCGATTCTAAACAATTGATATCTCAAACTAATCTAAGCATTTGACCGGTCAATTGAACAATATCGAATGACCGACAAAGTCGCGAGGAACGAATCAATATGTTCATTTGCCTTGAATAGCAATCTATCGATGGATAAGCTTTTTAATTAAGGACATGGCTTATATTGTATGTCAAGCGTAGTATGTTGGTTCGTTGAATAATTGACTAGCTTTTCCACTTACATTCAGTGAGAACTACTCCACGCACCCGGATAAAAAGTAGCCTACAACTTCCTTGATAATTAAACAGTTACATTCTTGCGTCAATATTATTTTTGAGCAAAAACTACTACAAGATATTTCCGTAATCCGTAAATCAGCCTGGATATCAATATTATTACACAATATGTGTCATATATTGCATGAATATAGATACCATCAATTGCTATACATATTTGTACAGCAGAGTTACCGAAAAAGTGTTAGCTACTGACATTATATATTTAAATAAATAGACGCAAAACAAAAATATTTTAATTTGATTTCCGTGCATTTAATTAAAATATATAATATTTTCATTTTATTAAGTGTCTTATCTATTTTATCATAATGTAACAGATAAGTAAATTGGTATAATGTTACAATGATAAAACATTTTCACACATTTCTAAAATTATCAAGTTTTAATCCATTTGCATGCATGCATTTTGAAATCGTCTTTTCATTTTGTTATTTGATCTTTTTATTGTTTATAATTTGAGATAGCCTTCGATCTACCCGGAATAACAAATGCTTTTAGTAACAATTAAGTCAAATCTAGATCGTATCTAACTTCCTAATTTTAATTCAACGAATAAGTTTAGTTTTCGTGAATTAATAAAGAGCTCGTGGCTAAGTCAAAGCCGCGTGGATCGATCGATCAGAAGGTTAAGCAACGCTTGGCGCGGTCGGTCCGGGGATGGTTGATATCTTATGATGACGAGTTTTTCCATATTTCGGAAGGCACGATAAAATGGTGGGTCACGGCTGTCATTTGAACATCTGTGACAGTCGTTACAGGTAGTCAGATTGCCAGGGTTACTGGATTGTGGAGATCAAATAGGCAGTCCCTTCATGTAAAACACTGGTTCTCAGCTGCATCCGATTAGACTGGAAGCCATTCCCAATATAGTTGGGGAAAAGGCTAGGCAGATGATGAATAATTAATTTAGTTTATTTTATTGTAAATACATTGCATAGATTTAATTTGAACTTTTAACTTGTATCGTTATCTCGATTTTGTCTGCCATTAATTATCCTAGTGAGATCTGATAATTAAGTAGCACTTAAGTTAATATATTAAACATAATATCAACTAATTTTTAGTTTTTAAGATTGAATATTTAATAATAGATATCGGAGGCTTATTAATTTTTATAATTATCACACGCATTTATAATATTATTTATTGCAATAAAACTGGCTGTTGCCTACAGTTCCACTCATGTCCCGAGAGAAACACTTCCCGCACTCGGATAAAAAGTAGTCCATCTCCTTTCTCAGGGTCTACACTATATGTGTACAAAACTTCATTTAAATCGGTTCAGTGGTTTAAGCGTGAAATCGCGATATACAGACAGACAGACTCAGTTACTTTTGCATTTATAATATCTGTAAGAATAGTAAAATTTTGAAATATTCAGAATTTTATTGCACTAAAATAAATAGGTTAATTATGATAATATCAACTTATTATGCTTTTATTGTTGTTTTATAGAGTAGCTATTATTGAGATTTTTATTTTTAATTACTTTTATTCGGTGTTTTATTGTCACTTTTATAACATTAAAACAGCGATTTTTATTGTTTTTAGATAGCTTAGATGTTTATTAGTTTTAGTATCGAAAATTAATTATGCATTTTATGCAAATAGCTAATTCATTTTCGATACTAATAATTTGTATTAAATGCATAATTTTATGCATTCATAATGTATCAGGTAGATACAAGAAGTATCTGAAAACTAATCTAAGGAGAAGCATAATTTGGAACCAGGTGAAACCAGTATTTTTTTCCTTTTTATTGACCTGAAAATGAAGTATACACAGTACACACAAAAATGTTGGTATCTGGCGCAAGGGCACTACCTACCTTTTCCCGAAGTGTTTCGTGATTTTTTTGAACCCTTTATTATTTAAGCAATTTATTTATTGATATACATATAAATTACATTTTTTAAATATTAAATACAAAAAACATTTAAAAATATAAAATAGGTAGCCACCGAAATCGGGCACAGGGTCCAAGGTACCGGTGGTTAGGGTCCCAGAGATAGAAACCTCCTCACAATACGCGCCGTATCAAGGAGTACCGGCTATTGAATCAGTCCCTTGATCCAGGCGACTAACGAGAGCCTCATGAGATTGAACCCTATTATTATGTAAATTAACCTAATTGTTTCCTTGTTCCAGCAACTGGCACTGACTCCAACTTCGAGATCATTCCGCAACTGGGTGGCTCCCACCGTGCCGCTCTTCTTTGACGTCTACTTCTTCAACTGGACCAATGCTGACCGGTTCCCGGGAGAAAAACCTGCCTTAGTGCAATTGGGTAAGGTTAAATTTTCTTTAATTTTGAGACATAAGTACAGTTTGAAGTTTCACAATAGAGTACAGTTTGGAGTTGAACAGCCTTTTCGAACAAGGTATGATTTATCTATACTAATATTTATATAAAAAGGAAAGATTTGTTTGTTTGTTTGTAACGAATAGGCTCCAGATCTACTGAATTGATTATAATAATTCTTTCACTGTTGGGAAGCTATATTATCCCCGAATAACATAGGTTATATTTTACTGCCCGGGAACGGGCAGTATTTCCCACGGGACGCGAGTGAAACCGCGGGAAAACGGCTCGTATTCTGTCTCCAGTCTAATCCAGTAACAGGGTACTTAACAAGTGGGAAAAACTATACTAACTTCTAACTTATTCCCAAAATGTTAATTATTATACCTAAACTTTAATTTCCTCAAAAATATATTATACCAGCTGTTTCCCACGGTCTTATTCGCGTCCCAGGGGAACTTCTTGCCGTACCCGGACAAATTTTTTACAGTCAACGTCACTCGGAGATAGTTTAGGTTCCCAACAGTGAAATATTTTTTTAAATCAATTCACGGAGGCTTGTTTGTAAAACAAATAAAAAACTTTTCCTCTTTATTATATTAGTGTACATGTAGCATATCTAGAATGGCAAGTGTAGCGGTCACCCATCCACGTGCTAACCGCACTCGCAGCTTGACCTCGATCATTGCGGCAGTGATTTAACCGCAATATAACAAACAAACTATTTTCAATGCAAATGATACTTCGTTTGTGAATCTATTAATTAATTTTCTAGTATTCTTTTTGTTTGAGAACACGTGTAATGGCTGATACGACCTTTTTCGGGTCAAACTTTAGTTTACACTTCCCGTCAGCATTTAGTAGTTTGAGTCATTCTAGTTGGATCTTACATTTTGTCATTTTTTTGGTAGTCCCAATGGATCCAGTACTAATTTGTGTAATAATTTTATTTTACTTACTTTTTAGGGTTCCGTACCCAAAGGGCAAAACGGGACCCTATTACTAAGACTTCGTTGTCTGTCGGTCTGTCTCTATCTCCAGGCTGTATCTCATTAACCGTGATAGCTAGAATGCTGAAATTTTCACAAATGATGTACATATATCCGTTGCCGCTATAACAACAAATACTAAAATTAAAAAAAAAAATATATTATGGCTGTTGATTTATATTAATTGCAAAATTGTATACTAGTAGCGCCATCTATTAGAAATAATGTGCAATTTAAGTAACTCACACTTGACCATTCCTATTGTGCTTTTTAGGGTTCCGTACCCAAAGGGTAAAAACGGAACCCTATTACTAAGACTTCGTTGTCTGTCTGTCTGTCTGTCTATCTGTCTGTCTCCACGCTGTATCTCATTAACCGTGATAGCTAGAAAGCTGAAATTTTCACAAATGATGTATTTTCGTTGCCGCTATATACAAAAATACTGAAAATTAAAAAAAGTTATATATTAAGGGGGGTCCCCATACAATAAATTATAAAGACAGTGCAATTTGAATACAACGCCATCTGTTACTCAAGCGTGGAACTACAGCTTGGTACGGAACCCTTCGCGCGCGAGTCCAACTCGCACTTGGCCGGTTTTTTCATAGATAATGGTACGGAACCCTTCGTGCGCGAGTTTTTTTACGCATTTGGGATCTAACGAGACTCTTGTTTTTTTTTAACCCGCTTTTATTAGTCGACCTAACTAACTAACATGTTATCAAAGCGTCATGAAAATTGGCAGTTGTATGATGACAATACAATAATATGGTAGGTACTATAGAACTGATCTCATGATGGAGCCGGAAGATATGAACTGGAACTTCGTGATGAGACATCGTATCATAGCCGTGTTTTTTTATTGTGACTCCAGCGGGAATATTAAATAATGTCTTGTGGGATCAAAAAGTGGGAGCCAACTAGAATGACTAAAGTTTGAGTCATTAAAATGTATTATTATACGGTTTTATAAATTGACACATAAATTAATTAGTGATTAGTATTTGCATTTGTTAGTAGTTACCTATTGCATAAATTATGTAGTTATGCAGTTTTTGTGATAAAGTTATCGCACCAAGTTTTTTGGCGCGTTCTTATAGGGTAAAGTGGGTGTTTCGTTTCTTTAACACTTAGCTTTTGCCAGCGGTTTCACCCACGTCCCGTGGGAAATACTCGGCGCAAACGGATAAAAAGTAGCCTATATATAGCCTTCATATATAAATGGGCTTTCTAACACTGAAAGATTTTTTCAAATAGGACCAGTAGTTCTTGAGATTCTTGATGAATGACAAATAAATTTATTCATATTTTTCTATGTATTTTTCATAAGTCAATATCAATATTTATTTAA
This sequence comes from Heliothis virescens, assembly GCA_002382865.2. NCBI lineage: Eukaryota > Metazoa > Arthropoda > Insecta > Lepidoptera > Noctuidae > Heliothis > Heliothis virescens. The sequence continues at coordinate 1,113,111 of NWSH02000008.1, forward strand.
TAACTTATAAAGCACATTAGTATTTCATATTTCCATAATTATGATAGTGACATACCATTTTGGAATCCTCGCAACAAGCCTTTAATGTAATAGGTACTTACTTATAGAAAACGATTTATTTACATTTTAGCAATGACTTCAGCAATGAATATGTGAAGAATACATATTACATAAGCATACAAATTGAGAACCTCCTCTTGAGAAGTCGGTTGAAAAGTAATTTAAACTAATATTTACAACCGAACATTGAGATTTCCGGATAGGTAATTAAAACTGCGAGTAAGGAAGTGACAAACTTAAACTTGAATTGTTAGCATTTAGAGTTAATCTGAATAATTAAGATAAAGTTACCCGTTTACATTATGTTAACACGTGTAAACTTTAAAATGTATATTTTATATAATTTAACAATAAATATTTGACTATTTCAATCAGGATATCAAATTAAATCATTGGTATTATCAAAGATACAATCTATTTTATTTTGTTATACATAAATGGTTAAACAAAAGATGGTCTGAACGACCAGGTCATAAATACTGCATTATTAATATGCACATACGACATTTTTATAGACTGTTACGGCATTTATCAATAGATGACTGTATTAAAATGTATTATTTTTGCATTATTATTGCATTGTTGATAGCATATTTCGGAAGGCACGATAAACAGTGGGTCCCGGCTGTCATTTGAACATCTTTGGCAGTCGTTACGGGTAATCAGAAGCCAGAAAAGTCTGACCACGAGTCTTGACCAAGGGGTTGCCAGGTTGTGTGTCCCGGGTAAACTTGGTTGTGGAGTGTCAGTACAGGCAGTCCGCTCCATGTAAAACACTGGTTCTCAGCTGCATCCGGTTAGACTGGAAGCCGACCCCAACATAGTTGGGAAAAGGCTAGGCAGATGATGATGATGATGATAGCATATTCGAAGTTTTTGCGTTCATATTGCGCAACATTTTTGCAGTAAGACAAGATAAGATCTGGCAAAGTGTGGGCGTTTTAGGAAGGTTGAATAAAGATGCTGTTTTACAGGCATTATTAGACGACCTCGTTGGCGCAATGGTTACCATGCCGGACTGCCGAACTGATGGTCCCGGGTTCGATTTCGGAGCGGTCAACATTTGTGTGATGAGCATGTTTGTTGGCTGTGGTCTGGGTGTTATAATATGTATCTATTTATAAAATTATATACGTAATTATATGTAGTTTATCAGTTGTGTTAGCACCCATAACACAAGCTAATTAATAGCTTACCATGGGGCTAACCGACCGTGTGTGAAAAGATGTCACGAAGGTGTCCCGATATTATATTATAATACTAGGCAGATAGATATACTTGTACCTAAATATATTTAGATCATTATGTTAAACATTTTTGTTACTCTACGTTCTTAGGGGACTTTGATCAAATATATCACACAAAATGCGAGAAAACAAAAAATAGAAATGAAAAATGGTCATAAAATTTGCACTTCAGAACTTCGTGCGTTTTAAACGTTATTACGGTTCTCGTTTCTGATATTTGTATTTTACGTCCATCTTAACTTTATAGCGAATGTTCCGTACAAACCAACCGTTCAAAAATAAACGATTCTAATTATTTTTTTTCTAATTATTTATTCCCAGGTCCATACAGATTCATAGAAAAACGCCAACACGTGAACGTGTCCTGGTTTGACAACAATGGTACTGTAGCCTACAGAACCCAAAGGAGCTGGTTCTTCGACCAGACTTCATCCAACGGAACTCTTCAGGACAATATCACTACCCTCAACGCTATTGCCGCTGTGAGTATAATTTCAATTATTTAATTAATAGCTAGTTCACGAGGGAACTACTTCTGGTACTCATATGACAAGTACTTAGGTAACTTGTATGTTATTCTGATATTATATTATTTTATATCTTCTTATATATAAAAATGAATTGCTGTTCGTTAGTCCTGCTAAAACTCGAAAACTGCTGGACCGATTGGGTTTATTTTGGTTTTAAAATGTTTGTAGAGATTAAGGGAAGGTTTAAACGATGAGAAAATATGATTATAAAAAAAATTCAAAGGTAAGTGATACGAAGTTTACCTGGTCAGCTAGTCTATACATATAAAAGTCCTGACTCATCAACGCAGGGCCAAAACCCGTGAACCTATAAAGCTGAAATTTTGCGTAGAGGTTCATCTTAAGACTGTCACACGAGATGAGGAATCCATCCCACGGGAACGGGATCCTCACAAACTTTCGCATTTATCATTTTAGCAGGAGAAGTAGGATAGCGTCCAGACCGATTGCAAGTATCTTGACGTTTCAAAAAAGTTATGATAGGTCTATTTAAAAAAAAGAAGAGTTATTTGATTGCTGGCCACGGTGGCTGTTCTCTCTCAGGAGATCAGCCAGCTGCCCAGAACACAGTGCACAAGCATTTGCGCAGACACAGTTGCACTCGCTGTATGTTGCGTTAAAAATATGGTGCAATCCATAACTAAGTTGAAATATATGGACCAATATTGGTTTGAAAATAACATATATAGTTTAAGTGACATTTTGTGAGCTAGCTAATAACAATTTGCAAGATTTATTGAAATACAATGATTTCCATCTTAAATATGACGCAAATTAATTACTAGGTAAAATAAATCGATAGTTAATCTCTGCGGGAGTATTTTGAAACTAATTAACTATTCGCAGACTAGATAAACATCTAGAAGTATCGGATTTCATTTAATCTTTAATCATAAACTAGAATATATTATATTTAAGAACATCATTAATAACAGTAATCTGTGTATTTCTACAAATCTAGAATATTGGTATTTGTCGCAAAGCATATAAGTAACGACATCAACTCTTCGATTTAAGATTACTTCGCTTACCACTCCATGTTGTTTTAAAATAAAACTCACAGTATGAAAAAAAGCGTGAGAATAAAAAAATATAGTATAAATAAAAAATATAGATTCCATTTTTATGCCAAAAAGTGTATCTATACTAATAATATAAAGCTGAAGAGTTTGTTGGAACGCGTTAATCTCGAGAACTACTGGTTCGATGTGAGAAATAGGTTCAGTGTTAGATAGTATCCTCATTCATCGAGGAAGGCTATATAGGCTTTTTATGCAGATACGCGGAATAACCCATGGGACGCCGGTGAAACTGCTGGCGGAAGTTAGTCTCTGATATTCCTCCATCTCCATCCATGCGAGAAACCATTAAACCCACAACAAAACACTTCGAATGACTTTATATTTATTCCATTTTTTTATTTTAGGGTCTTTTAACTAAAAACATGCTATCCCCGTTTTGAATGGCTTAGAAAATGACCTCTTTCTTTCATTTTCCAGTCAGCAGTCTACCGCTCTAGATTCTGGGGTTTCCTCCAGCAGAAAGGTCTGTCCATGGGTTTAGCCATGTTCAACCAGAATATTGCAGTCTCTAAGCTGGCTAAGGAACTGCTATTCGAAGGGTATGAGGACCCATTGCTGGATCTGGCGAAGAGTTTACCTTCCAGTACCACGGGAGGAGCACCACCTGTTGACAAATTTGGATGGTTTTATGAGGTCAGTATGTTAGCACCAAGTTATTTTCTCACAAACGTTTGCAAGTATTTTACTAACAAAACTATAAAATTGCGAAATTATAGCATTAATCTATGAAACACATTCTGAGACTACCTACAAAAAAAGTCTTGTATGAATGTGGCCAACTTTTAGTACCCAAGATTCCCCCTTATCTAAGTTCAGCTAAGCATTTCTATTTAAATATGTCACTAACGTGCTTATCTGATGTTTCAGAGGAACAACTCCTTGGAAACTGACGGCTACATGGAGGTGTCTACGGGGCAGATAAGCGGCACTCTGCCTGGACAGATCCTGAGGTGGAATTATGAAGACCATCTCCCGTATTACGAAGGAGAATGCTCCAAAGTAAGTAGACGAAGTTATGATTCCTTGTACGATAGGTTATGTAAGGATCTAATAACCTATTTAACAACAAGTATTACATAATTTCACCTTTTGAAAGTTATGTACCTATTATGCCGTCTTCTATTTACCAAAATACTCCATAGGCCAGTTTCACAGGTTTCAGATAAAATTTTATAAAGCTATATGACAGATAACGCCGTAGAAAATTAATCATGATTAAGAACATTTCTAGGGCATTATTTGTCAAGTAGCTATATAGCACTTTATCTGGAACCCGTGAAACGGGCCGTAAGAGTGTTAAAATGCTATCAGACAAAAAAATAATTCATCATCAGTCTTCTTTTCTCTATTATTCATCAACGATCTTCATATTCCCAGCTATCCGGCAGTGCAGGCGAGTTCATGGCCCGCAACCTGACGGAGGAGTCCATACTGCCGATGTTCGTGCCCGATCTGTGTCGCACGGTGAATATGGAATACGTTGACAGCGGAGAGCAGAGCGGCCTGCTGTTCAACAAGTATGCGCTCACTGAGAGGAGCTTTGATAACTGTGAGTGTTTCTTCAGTACTAGGTGACCCGATGAACCTTTTAATATGGAAAGATTTTTTATATTTTTGCATATTTTCTCATCATCTCATCATCCAAGAACATTTCAAGACAAAAATTTGTGAAATCGGTCCAGCGTTTCTCGAGTTTTAGCGAGACTAACGAACGTAAATTATTTTTTTTATATAAAGGTTACAAGTTTCTTCTTATACAAAAAAAAAATGATTTCCTGCGCCTTCGTGTATTGCTTGCAATAACAATGATTTTCATTGTAATTGATTGTGTCTTTACCAAAAGACCCACTGTTAGTGAGCTGAACATTGAAAACACGGTTCCCATGCAAATCAAATTTTCTTCCAAGATATCCAATCCCGTAGAGTTCTCGCGTTTCCTCAACAATACCATAAGCATTCCCATGACATAAACCACCCATATTTCTGCTCCACAGCAACCACCTCCCCCTCAAACACGTGCTTCTGCAACGGCGAGTGCGCGTGGAGCGGCGTGATGAACGTGTCGGCGTGCCGGTTCGGTTCGCCAGCCTTCCTCTCGCTGCCGCACTTTCTGCATGGAGATGCACAGCTACGGGAGTTCGTCACGGGGATGCAGCCGGACCCTGATAATCATTCCTTTTATTTCGCTGTTGAACCTGTAAGTTTTTAAATTTTACGTTGTTGGTAACACAGCTTGAATGCGGTCATGTAAATTCGAATTGTTCAGCGACTTTTGTGGTTCAAGTTGCTAAGCCACTTTTGCCAACTTGAGTGAATTGTGCAATCTTTAGGTAACGTTTAAAACAGGATTTCTCAAACTCAAAAGCATTTGTTAGAACTGGGCTGCGAAATAGCACTTTTTGAAAGTTAAGAATTACATGCGATACTCCATAGCGCGTCTCACCAATTTCTACGGTGTTTTTGCATGATGTGGAGTTGGTGTGTTTATTCAATATCATAATGTGTTTAGCTTTTTTATGAAACGATAGAATATCATTACGGTTTTATCTCATAGAAAAACTCATTGATGGCTTTTAAATTAAAGTCTTATTTAATTTGGGGTATTTATTTGAACTTTAAAAGTATTTTGCTTCTAACTTATAACACATACGACCACAAGAGCTGGTGATGAATTAAGATACTTATACCATGTCTATGTTTCCAGAAACTGGGCGTCCCACTAGATGTGGCTGCGAGGTTCCAGCTCAACATTTATATGGAACCCAGTGAACACGTAACGTAAGTCATTACATATTAATCCTACTAATATAATAAATGCGGAAGTTTGTATGTTTGTTACTCCTTTACGCAAAAACTGCTGAACGGAACTTAGCAGTAATATAGCTTACCTATGTATCAGAATAATATATAGGCTACTGTTTATGTACGGGAAGTACCTAGTTCTCACGGGAAGCGGGTAAAATTGAAGCAGAAGCTAGTTTAAAATAATTGACACTAGATTGAAATAAACGCGTTGTTTAGGCACCTACATGCAAATTTTAAACACCTACTCACAAATACAAATACAAATACAAATACAAAGTCTTTATTTGTAGAACATAGGTAGGTACACGTAGATCTTAATACAAATTATAAATATGAACGCTATGTCTTGCCGTCAACGGCGTACAAATGTCAATATAGGAACGAATATAAGTATTTATAATATGGTCAATAATGGCAATTTGATATTATAATAAATTAACATTCATGTAATTAAATTAATTCGGAATACTAAGTCATAAGTAAATAAAATAATCAAATACATAAATCATTAGTTAATATAACAATAGTACAAACAAAAGCTTACAAATTACGTAGATTAAAAAAGATGAACAATTAAATTATATATTTCTATCAGTCAAGAAATCATTTACAGTGTAATAAGTCTTAGAATTTAAGAATTGTGATAGTGCCTTTTTTAGGTTGTATATGGTGTCTATGTCTCTGATTGATTTAGGGATCTTGTTATATATCCTAGGTGCCATACCTAAAAAGTTTTTTGTATAAAGAGTAGTGTTGTGTTGCTTAGAGCATATGTTTTTGTTGTGTCGCTTGGATCTTAATGATTTAAATAGATGCAAGTTTAATTTTACAAACACTACAGTCTCATAGATGTACAAACAGGGCAAAGTTAGAAGATTGTGTTGTTTAAAATATGGAATACAACTGTCAGTTGGTTTCAGTTTAAATACTGCACGAACAC
>NWSH02000008.1:1121556-1150672 GCA_002382865.2 Heliothis virescens
TGGAGTTGGTGTGTTTATTCAATATCATAATGTGTTTAGCTTTTTTATGAAAACAGATGAATATCATTACGGTTTTATTCTCATAGAAAAAACTCATTGATGGCTTTTAAATTAAAAGTCTTATTTAATTTGGGGTATTTTTTTGAACTTTAAAAGTATTTTGCTTCTAACTTATAAACATACGACCACAAGAGCTGGTGATGAATTAAGATACTTATACCATGGTCTATGTTTCCAGAAACTGGGCCGTCCCATAGATGTGGCTGCGAGGTTCCAGCTCAACATTTATATGGACCAGTGAACACGTAACGTAAGTCATAATATTAATCCTACTAATTAAATAAATGCGAAGTTTGTATGTTTGTTACTCCTTTACGCAAAAAACTGCCTGAACGAACTTAGCAGTAATATAGCTTACCTATGTATCAGAATAATAATATAGGCTACTGTTTATGTACGGGAAGTACCTAGTTCTCACGGGAGCGGGTAAAATTGAAGCAGAAGCTATTTAAAATAATTGACACTAGATTGAAAATAAACGCGTTTGTTTTAGGCACCTACATGCAAATTTTAAACACCTACTCACAAATACAAATACAAATACAAATACAAAGTCTTTATTTGTAGAACATAGGTAGGTACACGTAGATCTTAATACAAATTATAAATATGAACGCTATGTCTTGCCGTCAACGGCGTACAAATGTCAATATAGGAACGAATATAAGTATTTATAATATGGTCAATAATGGCAATTTGATATTATAATAAATTAACATTCATGTAATTAAATTAATTCGGAATACTAAGTCATAAGTAAATAAAATAATCAAATACATAAATCATTAGTTAATATAACAATAGTACAAACAAAAGCTTACAAATTACGTAGATTAAAAAAGATGAACAATTAAATTATATATTTCTATCAGTCAAGAAATCATTTACAGTGTAATAAGTCTTAGAATTTAAGAATTGTGATAGTGCCTTTTTTAGGTTGTATATGGTGTCTATGTCTCTGATTGATTTAGGGATCTTGTTATATATCCTAGGTGCCATACCTAAAAAGTTTTTTGTATAAAGAGTAGTGTTGTGTTGCTTAGAGCATATGTTTTTGTTGTGTCGCTTGGATCTTAATGATTTAAATAGATGCAAGTTTAATTTTACAAACACTACAGTCTCATAGATGTACAAACAGGGCAAAGTTAGAAGATTGTGTTGTTTAAAATATGGAATACAACTGTCAACACATTTTTTTTGGGCTTTAAAAGCCAGTTGATGGTCAGTAGAATTTCCCCAATATATTACTCCAAAGCGTAGGGTTGAATTGATATATGCTTTATACGCTGTTAGGACTACAGATTCATTAACTATTTTTGAAAGATTATGAAGAGCATAAGCGTATTGGTTCACTATAAGTCACAATAAAAAAAGTCAAAAATTCTGGTCATGCCTAAACCAGATTGAATAAAAAAATTAGTATATTATGCACGATGTATTGTTAATACATTAATTATCTAGACCAGAGATGGTAAACATTTTGGAAGAGAAAAATATTTATATAGACATAGATTTTCAGAGCTGCAGGCTTCTGGAAGTAAAAGCATGATTTTAAGGCCCACAATAATACAATAATGTGATTTTTTTTTTGTAACGCGTCTGCCTATAGAAGATCTTGTTTGGTTTTTTTTTTAACTGTGTATTTTTCATGTAAATCCGTACGGTTTTTTCGGCGTGAACGCACGATAAGCAGACGGGCTTTCGTATTTATGTTATAAAATTATTGAGAATTAGAAGGTTTAGCTCCCCTGCTTAGACAAATATTTTATTTATTTTAATCGCATGCAAATAACAAAACTAGTTTTAACCGTGGGTCTAGATGTAATAAAGTATTAACAATATTTTTTGCTATGTTTTTTTGCCTTTGTTTCTAGTCTGTCTAGGCATTGTAAATTATTCATAAGTATTCGATGCTAATACATTTTATAGAACTAAAAAATACCAGATTTATTTTTCTTATTATACCTATTTATGTTAATGAGACGAAACGTTCACAATAAAAGTAATACAATATACATAATCAATGCAGATTGTTTAGTTAAACCAAGAACCAACATTAATTTTACATTATTTTAGGCTTCACCAGCATCCCGGGGAATTTATTTCCGTGCCCGGGATAAAATTATGGGAAGATATTGCCAATTTCCAACCGTAAAAGAGTTTTTCAAATGGGTTCAACTATTTAGGAAATTAAACAGCATTATTTTGAAAATCCTCCGAATCAACTTTTTACCAACCCCAGAAGTCCCTTAATCGCCATTTGTTACCAGTCTATTCTAACTTTTTATTTTATTCTTTGTCCACAGTCTCTACCAAGACGTGCCCAGAATGCTGTTTCCAATATTCTGGGTAGAACAGAAAGTCAAAATGGACGAAAACGTCATAGCGGAACTACGCTTCGTTCGCGCCATCTACGACTGGGGAGGAACTGTTTGCGCCTGCGCAGCTCTCGTCTTCGCGGCCCTCGTTACCATAGCAACGTGCTGGGCAAGAAAACCCCATTATATAAAAAAAGAATGCGTCTTCGAAAAACCGAAAGACGAAGCCGAATTAAAACTTAACCCTATATGAATATTATAATAATTTGTGTCAATACTCAAATATGGAACGTAGATCTTTGAAAGGTCGTGAAGTTCAACCGCTCGTCAAACGGTATGACGAATGGATTCGTCAACGAATTTCAATGAAGTTCGTCATTCTAGCGAATTAAAAAATGACTATATTTTGTAAGATTTTAATGTTAGTATGTTCGTGTTTTATTGAAATTATTGTTATTTTGTGTGTGTGGGTCAGGATGAATTATTTAATTACCACTTAAATAAATTTGTTTATAATCTCCTTAAAATGTTGGCGATGTAATAAAGGCGATGATGTAATTAGAACTCATACTTCTAAATTTGTCGTATATCCAATCTCCGTCCAAAAAAAAACAAACATGCCAATATATTTTAAATAGGTTTATTTTGGTAAATAGAAAAAAACTATTTTAATATCAAAAACCTATTTTTAAAATGGTCTCAGCGAAATAGAGGAACTTCACTAGAAATTGATTTTTTTTTTACATTTTACGCGTTATCAGATTGTCCTGTGATATTGATTGTGTGTGCATACATGTGTGTGTGAGTCGTGTATATGTAAATTTTTGTATTGATATTTCTAAGGGTTGCCATGTTAGTTTTAAATTAAGACACAGTTATTATGACAAATATGCATTTAAAAAATAAAAAATATATATTTTATGATTTTTTGAAATTATATATGAATTTTTTTATCTTTTTTTAACAAAGTATTATAATTATATTTGTGATAACAAATGTGTCTGGAAAAAGAATTTACATTGTATGTTTATTAAATTCAGACCAAAGAAATTTTGTATGTTTTTTTTTTCAAAAACAAAGATTTTTGATAGTTTTTAGTGCAAAGCAGATTTTCCGTGTATCATTCCAGTTAAAGTAAGAATAATTTTAAAATTAAAAAGCTCACAAAATCTTGTGATAAACAGAGATATTACTTTTGGTTATATTCAGTGATGTGACAATATAATAAAAATAGTATATACATGCAAGTATATTTTAATTACCTTATAAATATATTTTTAATAAAATTTTATAAGTTCAACCTCAGTACAATAAATGGACAGAGATATTTTTGTAACAAACTAACGCATTATTTTTAACAATGTAATAAAATATAAGTGACAATAGTTTAAGTATTAATAAGTTTTATAAAGTTAGTTTTTAAGAAATAAAATAAACTACTCACTTTGACATAATACATATTATTCAAATTATGCTCAACTTTACATATTGGTAAGAAGGAAAAAAATAATGTTACCTAATTTTGCAATGAAGTGTAGATTTCTAAAATAATGAAAATGCATGGACATTTACGCTAAAAAGATATTTCTTCTGTACAAAACAAATATTTGAATAATATTCTGTTTTGAAAATGCTAATTTTCATGCATTCCAAGAAATGATCAGAAAACAGAAGTTTCGAAAGCGTAATAAGTACTCGTAGCTTGTAAAAATACCCACCGCATTCTTTATCCATGTGGTCTCAAATTAAATGTTTGGAAAATTACAAAAATACTCTATAATTTGAAAATTTTGGAGCGAGAGTATCATAAAAAACAAATTCAATGTCAGCCAAAAATTGAAAAAAAAAAACAAAATACCTTTATAAGTATGACTTTTTTCTTTAAAACATAAATTGTTGTTTTCGTCCTCATAATTCGGATTGAGAATGTAAAATGTTGACCTACCTGACATCAGTTTGTCAGTGTCGAAAATACTTTGTATTTAAGTAAATGTTAATATAGCTTATTTGATTTTAAGTGTACAAAAAAAGAAAACATTTTTAAATACATATTATAAAAAAAATATAGCTGATTTTCTTTGTTTTATTTTACCTCGACAAGTAGCTTTGTAAAGGGAAGAAATAAAGAAGAGATCAATTAGGTAAATATTGGAAAATAGGTAAGTTGTAGCAGTTTTTACAAAAAAGGATGTAATAGACTAAATACACGGAGCTTATGTGCAGGAACATTCATACTGCCGTTGAAGGACAATTTCATGCTCCTTTTAAATGCAAGGATGACTACAAGCTGCTTAAAAGCGCTACACGGTGAACGCCAAGTGACCGACAAACAATAGATTTTCTATTGTGTCTGTGACCTGTAGCGTTCAACGTGTTAAAACATAAGCCAGTGAAGATTTGTCTTAGAAAAAATGAATACCATAAAATTTTCAACAAGACTAGCATTTACTCCCTGAAACTCCTAAAGATTCTAGCATCAAAGCCAATAAAAAGAAGGTCTCAGGAAAAATCTAGCAAGAATCTAGAACGCAAACGTGAGCCCATAATGGCTAGTTCTAAGAACTGCACCACAATACCACATCCTGCATCCTGGGACAGTTGACATTGTCGCTTGCATGGCCAATCAGGACACACCTAGCTATCTTACAGCTGTTCCTACTCCTAATGTTAAAGGAATAAGGCTCAAAATTGATGATCACAGCTGAAAAGTAAAGTTTGTTGAGTACCAGAATGGATTGAGAGCGCGTTTGATCTAGATTTTCAGATTTGGTCTGGATTCGTTGATGTGGAACCTGAATTGTACGTGTCGCTGCGTCGTTTAATTATCCGCTTAGGAATTATCCATGAGTAACTTGGTAGTAATTACTAACTTAATGGTAGTTAGAAAGGAATTACTAGAAAAGAATTAGAAATTGTTGTCTGTTTCGGAGAATTTCGCGCCCAAGATTTTTCATCTCGGCAACAGTCTAGTGGGTGGAAATGCTAAAGCTTGATATCCAAATCATCTAATATTGGTATCGTCTAGATTTAGTTGATTGTTTATGTTCTGGATCCAGGGCTTATAAATGTATGAAAAACTTAACCAAACCTAAGAAACATAATATGCTGACCAAGTCAGAGGAGAATCAAAAATAATAGATGTATTTATAGTTTCTGCATCACTCAAACCATAATATTTAGGGAAAAACTTTAAAATTGCGAAAGATGAGTTTTTATTTACTCACAAGAATCTGAATGTCGTTTAGATACAAACTGGATGAACCTAGCCGATAAATTGAGATAACCGACACCCAAATAAGATACGGATAAGGAATAGGATGAGTTCACAAAAGTGTTCCGAAGCGAAGACCTGGATATCTATCTAGATAAGCCAGCGCCAAGTGTAACATTATATGAACCACTTAGTGCCACTTTTGACCCTTCTAGAGATAATAATTTGCACATTGACCGCCAAGTGTCCCCCAAATAATAGTTTTTCTATTGTGTCTGGGACGATGGCAGTTTAAGGGTTAAAGAATTGTAAATTAATTAGCCAAGACCATTGACTTTTGAGTACATATTGACCTGAAAAATCTTGTTAGAAGATTCCGATCAGAATTTTCTTACCATTGAAACAAAAAGTTCTCTGACAAAATATCTGAAAAAAGATGAGCTTTCTCGGTTTTAATTGAACATCGCTTGTAAAATGTCTAAGCAGTTTCATAGTTGATCCTGTAGGAACCAATTCCTAAAGTGTTTTTTTGATATACGTATAGTCTCTTTCAACCAGTACAGTTAGGTGTCCTATATAAACGCTTCCTAACCCACCTAGGAACGTCATCTTTGTCCTTGGTACTCGTACCATCTCGAAAACCACTTTACATCCAATCAAGCGGACAGTTTGATTGGCCAATTTTATAATAAACAGGTGCTAGGGTACGCCAGTCAACCTCAGGACGGGCGGGAACATCGTCAAGTACATTATTTATAGAAAAAACTCTTTGAGTGAAAAAAAATATTTTAAAAATGTTACGTCTACTCGTTTTGGCCATTCTGGGTACGTCGATTTTTTATTTTTTAGGAGATAAGTACTCAATTTACTGTAGGTCTCAATTAATTAATTTTGTTTTTTTTTTTGTTAAATTGATTAATGTTTGCAAACTCACACCCATTAAAAAAATACTGAAAATTGCTAAGTTATGAGATTTTTTGCGCCTACTCAAATTATAATAGCAATAAAAGAAGCAAGAAAAAGAGATTATTGCTAATGTTTTTTTTTGAGGCGGTCGTATAATTTGTTTTAAAATCAAATTGTTTGTTTGTTCACTATATTGGTAAATATACCTATTGCTTTATTTTAAAAAAATATGCAATAATAAAACGCGATAATTCAGTTAACTTCTAAAGTTAAAGAGACTTTTTCAATTTGTCTGAATGTGTTAACAATAAATACTTTTGTTTTTGTCTATAATAATTAGTCTGCCAGCCTGTATTTATTTAACCACCATTATTTAAAACTATGATTAATGACTAAACCATTCCAAACGTTACAAATTGTTCCTCTCATACCATAACTCACTCCACAAACACGCCGACAACATTTGTAAGCCAATATTTATACGAAGATAACCCAATTTCTGTGCGTTTCTGTCGAAATGACTCATTTACGGAGAGAGCTTCCGTTACCGCAGATCAAAGTATTAGCAATTCGGTTGCATCAGATTCAGAGCTGACTAACCAGCACTGCCATTTTTAACCGACTTCCCAAAAAGCAGGAGATTCTCATTTTTATTGAGGAAGTTATTTATCTTGTTAGAGAGGCGCGGAGAGGCAATCGAATATGGCCGTGCTATATAAATTTAAAAGTGATTTTCACCCAAAAACCAATTGTAATAGGAATTTATATAAAGAAAGCTGGTCGGCACTCCGAAGACAGAGATAGGCTTATTTTGATACGGGTGCGAGTAGTTCAAGATATACAAACTTCAGATATTACTTTTATTTGTGGCTTTTACGTTTTAAGGAATGCTATAAAATACTACTTCCCATTAAAAACATCAAACGTTCATTTCGCGCCATAAAATGCCGCCATTTCCTACTTCCAACGAATTCTTTAACTGACATTCCATTTTATTGGCTTACCCTAAAAATCGTCGGTAGTGGATGAAGATAAAAACTTTATGACTAGAATCTAGACTAATGACTAGAGACTAATCTTCGAGGAAATCAATTTAATTAACAAAAGACTGAAATGCCTAGTTCCCCAAGACGACCAAAGACGCAACCGGCATAAAAAAACTAAACCAAATTAGATTTGCGTGCGGTAAAAAAAGGAACTACAATTTTTGGTAGAAAAATGTTTAACTCCCTTAGACTACTAGCGCCATTCCAACCGCACCTTAGTAGTGGTAGTTGTTTCTTGTGAAAGGTTAGTCTTTGTTGGTTAAAAGATCAATAATAATTGGACGTAGTTATGAAACAACGTTCCAATCCACACGCAGGTTGAACTGAGTAAATCGCGTTTTTGTAATTTTGTAGTACGCTTTTTTTTGGTAGCGAGTACAACTATGTAGTAAGTATCACTTCAACTAAATAAATATACATTATTTTATTATATACTTGTCATTACAATTTTTTAATATTTCACATATATATATGAAAAAAATGCACTTGGAACATTTTTGAAAAAAGGCTTTCTGTATGGAAGTAGCTTTTAACTTAATTTGCAAAAACGATCCAATATCTGAAAATTGGTATATTTTGATAGTTAATATTTATTTTTCTAAAACATAAGTATAACAATGAAAGAACATTATTAAAAAAATATTTATTAAGAAATAGTTGTATCAAAGCATGGAAAATCATCACAATTTATTCATCATCCGGATCGAAATCCAGCTCTTTACCAAATCCATCGACATCGTCAATGGCGTCATTGGACGCTTTCAATGTTTTATAAAAACCAAGGCAATCTGCTGGAATGAACTTGTAAATAGATCGTAAATCAGCCAATTTAGCTGGAGCAATGGGTTTGCCGTTAGGCCATAGCTGTTTCAGATCGGATCTATGTATAATCAGTCCAAAAAGAATTAAAATAGAACGATCCAAATGTAATGTCACTTTATAAAAATACAATTAGATCTTTTGGTTCGTTTTATCATTTAGACCGCTTAATTATTTCAAGAATTATTGTCGTAAATGAGTCAGTGTCTTCAGCACTAGATAGGACGACCCAAAATACCTAGCTTGGGCTTAAAAACTCAATTTTGACCACCTTGTGGATTGGAACGTTGTTTCATAACTACGTCCAATTATATTTGCGTTGCGTTTGCGTTTGTTAATATTTTTGCAAAAGATAGATAATTATAACTTCATAATAAATAAATTAGTAAACAATACACGTCCTTGAATCTGCTTTTGACAATTCCTTGATAATGACATCTAAATTTAGTGTTGCCACAACAAGAAGTAGGAATTCTCCTACAATTATCTACCGTTTTGGTAGAAAAGGTAATAAATTGTTATTTTTTGCAGCCATTGCGGTGAGGTCAGAGGAAGAACCAATGAAGAACTTAACTACAATATCCTGGGCTCATGCCGTCAATAACAAAACATACCTACAAGCCGCGCTATCAAGTGAGTATAACAACTTGTTATACCTATGTGGAAATATAGTCAAGAAAAAAATAAACAAAAAATCTATTTTTTTTTAAAGTTTCTGTCTCACATTTGAGCACATTTCACGGCCAGTTCACAGGTTTCAGATAAAGTTTTAGTTAGCTGTATGACAGTTTTTAATTTTGACTACTTTACTTGGCTTATGATCACTTACTCACACCTATGATACTTATGATCTATCAGATAGCTATCTGAAACTTTATGTAGAACCTGTGAAACTGGCCTTTAGATATTTTTTTATCCAATAAAAAAATATCTAAAGGCCAGTTTCACAGGTTACCTTTCACACCTTAACTACTGTTTATCTTTTTTGTCTCTGTCTGCCTTTCCTAATTTTTTTTCCATATTTTTTCTGGCCCCCTTGTCTCTTTGACATGTACGACCAGCCCAGAATCAGCATGTCACCGGCGTCAATCACTCAATAACATGCAAATAACTACTCCGTTAACCAACACACTAGTTCTCCCACCAATCAATCAAGATATTAGTCACCAGTACAAACCATTACGGATTTAGAAATTATTGCCAGCACTTAAAACTCATAATATTACCATTAACACTGCATTCCGTATTCAGTAGCAGCTGTGCCACCTATCAATCAACAATGTTTTCTGTCTCTGTCTAATGCTTGGAGGTAGAAGGAGACGGGAGGTGGTTGTTAGCACAAGAGTAATGTGAATTGATTGAGTGTGGCAACACTAGGAGTTTGGGGTGGTGGTGTAAGTTAAAAGATGATTGTGATTTGGTATTATGAAATGTTAAGTAATTGATTAGGTATAATATCATCCATTCTTAAACTTTCAATTTAGATAACTTTTGATGTATTTTCTCAAAGAATTAAAAAAATCTTTCTCGCAGAACAATTAAGGCCCAAGTTCACTGACAACATAAGCGTCCGTTTTGCTTAAACAGCCATTTACTATGAATTCATGTTCAATTTTCAAAGTAAACAGCTGTTTTAAGAAATTCGAGCGTTTATATTCTCGGTGCATTAGGGCCTTAGTACTTGAGCTTTCACCAGTCGTTGAAATAAATATTTTTGTATCCAAACTCAAATTAAAAATGCGAATCGATGTAATTAGCAAGTTACCTATAAGTAAATCACTATTCACATTTTATAGTTCATGAAGTTTATTATTATCGCTGTGGACTAAATGAAAGTTTTATCATTAAAACGAAACAAACTACATTCGTGAGTAAGCGTTAACCTTTTCTCTTTAATAGAAAGTAGCTCTAGCTTATAACTTGTACCACACACCATCAGGAATAGCTCTTATTCCCAACATTGCCAGTTCAGCGAACAGTGCAATTTATAACAATTATTGTTATGACAGATTTGGGCTTCACACGTACGACACATGGAGTAGTAACTGAGAATTCATCTTTATTTCTTCTAAAATACGTTGTATTATGATTTTTTTATAGCCTTTTTAATGTCCCACTGCTGGGCACAGGCCTCCTTTCAAATTGAGAAGGATGGAGCGTTAATCACCACACGCTTGCTCAATGCGGGTTGGTGATTTCAGACTTCATATTCCAGGTTTCCTCAAGATGTTTTCCTTCACCTTTTATCAGCCATTGGTGTCTAAGACAAACTTATAGAAAGTACATACAAACTTAGAAAAGTTGCATTGGTACTTGCCTGACCTGGAATCGAACCCACACACTCATACTTGAGAGGTTGGTGCTTTACGCATTAGACCACCACGACTTTTTATTCTTTCTAATATTAAAATTTAATTCTTACTAATATCTGTCTATATGTCGGGGTTACACGCCAAAACTGCATAAAAGTACCTATACAGATATTAAAATCTATTGCAGAAAGACTGATAGTGGTAAATACAGACGACAGCACATCGAAGCACATGCAATAAATGTTCAACCTTATCACAATAGTGGAAGGTTAATGTTCGATTGGTAACATTTGACAGATTGGGGTCGGTTCACCTGCTGTCGTCTTTACAAACACTCCATTTATTTCCTAATCTGTGTGCCATACCATTCGTTTGGGCCTAGAAACAATTATGTAAATACGATAGCTTACAAAACTAATAACAGTTGCTAGAATTGAAACGTAAATATTTATGCGGAATTGTTATGTAATGAAATCATTTAGTTTCAGTTTCAATTTAAATATAATTACGTTACGTAGTATTGGCCATTTCTGATAGTTGGTTGTAGTAAATAGGTCACTTTCTCACTAACTAACTGTAAATGAGGAAAGGTCTCCGTCTTCTCCGTCTTGTTTTTGTTATTATGTGCTTCTTAGAAAATAGAAAAAATAAATAAGAAAGAGAATAGATGACCGTCTAGCAGATGTAGATGATGGTTCTTTAACCTTTATAAGTATTTAAAAATGCTTAGATTCGTTCATACTACAGACTTGACAAGCTGCCGCCAGAAGTATCACCTGCTTCCTGAGGGAACTACTTCGCGCACCCGGATATATATTATTCTGATGTCTAAGCTATATTACTGCCAAGTTACATCAAAATCCGTTTAGCTGTTTACGCGTGAAGAAGTAACAAATAAACACACATGGTGTGATAAGCACCTCATTCTACTACTAGAAGTCTATAAAAACAAATGTGACCCTTACTTACCCTTGCTTACTCAATAACCAAACCACGAACTCTCTCCATACTATAATATCTATAAATAAACCTAATCTTCCAGGCACAATAAACATGTTAGAAGCCGACATCGTCCTAGGCACAGTGGTTGGCAAGGATGGCCCTCCCCTGCCCATCATGGCCCATCCACCAGCCACTACCTCCGACCTGACCCTAGCCGAGTTCCTGGAGACGGTAGCTCAGCATAACCTGAAGGAAACCAACCCTGGAAGCAAGAAGGGGGTTAAGCTGGACTTCAAGAGTATTGAAGCCTTTGAGCAGAGTCAAGACTTGATTGGGCGTCATCAGGTGTATTTTTACTACTTATTTTAAAAACTAGCATTTTGTCCCACGGTTTCACCCGCGTCTCGAGGGAAGTTCTTCCCGTATCTAGATAAAATATAGTCTATCTTACTTGGGAATAGTGTTGCTTTGTAACAGTAAAAGAAGCTTTCCAATAGGTTCTAAAGTTTCGGACCAAACGGGAACAATTTGAAAATGTTTCCTTTTTAGGGTTCCGTAGCCGAATGGCAAAAAACGGAACCCTTATAGATTCGTCATGTCTGTCTGTCTGTCTGTCCGTATGTCACAGCCACTTTATTCCGAAACTATTAAGACTACACAGTTAAAACTTGGTAAGTAGATGTATTATATTGACCGCTTTACGATTTTTTTACAAAAATAAAAATAATAATAATATTCGGGGGGTGGGGGGGGGAGGGGGGCTAACCATACATGAAACAGAAACTAAAAAAAAATTTTTTGTCAAACCTGTACATGTGGAGTAAAAAATGGTAAGTACTGAGGTTCCTAAAACCATTTTCTCTGAAAGTCAATCATTTCAGAGTAAGACACTTCCAAAGTGCTAAAATATGTCCCTCCCCCTGTAATTTCTAAACTACCAACGTGAAAAATCAAAAAAATATATATGTTATAGATCTTAACAAAAACTATAAACCAAAATTGGTTTGAACAAGATACGGTCGGTAGTTTAACCGCAAATTATAACTTTGTTATTCATATAATATTTGTATGAAAAACAAAGTTATTTTTTGTTGTTGAGAAAAGTTTGTGTTTTGGCTGATTGTAGGTAATAAGTACGTTTATTTTTTATAAATAATGGAACGGAACCCTTCGCGCGCGAGTCCAACTCGCACTTGGCCGGTTTTTTTATTATATTAGTATAGTTAAACATAAATGAGGATCCGAGCTAGGTGCTATCTATGCGTGTCTGTTTATTTGTGCTCTTAAACGGATGAACCAATGACAACTTTTTGCGATTCGTTTTTGTAAATGAATATTTTTTTCCGACGTAAAAACACGAGGTTGCCTTACCGTGCTACTTTTTTCCGAAATATTTCTACAAACAACCATCTTCCGGCAGATGGATAATCTAGCTAGTACACTAGAAGTACCTACAGATCCTATCACAATGCTTGGATACGAAGTTAATGTCGGTTTGTTCCATAAACATATTCACCTAATTTTAAATTAATGAAGTAATCAATTGAGTCATATTCTATAATAAGTTCTACAATCAGCCATGTCTCATGGGGTTTCCTACTCCGTAACAACAATACATGCAAAAATCAACCTTATTATCGTACCCTAAGGTCGATAAAACAAAACACGCGCTAAGGGTGCACTATTTATTTAGTCGTTTGAATATGATCTTTATTGTGGTAATATTAAGAGTGGTTTTACTTTGTAGTGATGGTTGTAGACATCTTAATTAGAATAATGACATAGCGTGTGAATAATCGGGAATTTAAAACAACATCTTGTGTGGTCGGTCTGTGTGGGGGTGCGACCATGAAAACAGCGGGTTTAGAAGCGGTAGCGGGTTGTATACCGCTTATGGTTTAAAGTGTTAAACATGACAAATTCAGAGATTGTTCATTATGTGTGATAATTACTTGCAATCTATATTTATTTATTTAAAAAACTTAGCCACATAAATAATTTTGGTATCAAGCAAGTGTCACAAATTCCCACATGTATTTTTTTTATTAACAATTCTAGGTATGATGGCCTCCTAGCCGATTATCGGCCACGGCGGCTGTTCTCATATAAGGAGATCAGCCAGCTGCGCAGGACATATTATAGTGCACAAGCATTTGCGCAGACACAAGTGCACTCCCTATTCCCTCACTCTCATAACCCGATGGGACGGCAATCCGACACGACCGGTGAGAGATCAGGCGCAGGACCGACATTAACGTGCTCTCCGATGCACGGGTGTATCAATCACCAACTTCCAACTCCGGGCTGCTTTGTGAAAGTTTCTAAAACCCACAAAGCGATTTCGGCCCGTCCCGGGAATCGAACCCGAGACCGCGTGATCAGCAGTCGGCTATGCGACAACTAGACCAACGAGGCAGTTAATTCAATTCTAGGTATATGAGCCTCAAGAAGCACGTTTCATGTCTTTCCCGTGAAAATATATATTATATTTAATTTTCTGGCACAAACCATGCCAACTACACACACTTTAAAAATATCTACTTTGCCTATCTCATGATTATAGGTGTGCATCAAAATTGCAATCACTTCTCGTAGAATCCTTCGAAATACGTGTTCGTCGGTGTAGTTCTTTTACAAAATTAAAGCCCACTTCCCACACTGAATTTTATCCTAAGATTTGCCTTACAACTTAGCCACAAAACCCGCTGTCTCTCTAGCCCCAGCTAACAAAACAGATGAGGCATCACGCACATGTAGCCCTAGACGATCAGTTGTTACAACAACGACCAAAGATTGAGTTCCTCTGAAAAAATGGCGGCGACCCAGTAGATTTAGCAGATGTAGCTGTAGGTGGTGTTTTATTAATCGCTCGTATCCTGCTCGTGGGAATCCTTTTGTTCCTTTTGACTTTGGTAGTTTTTCAGTAGGTTTGTTCGTCCTAGTAGGATGATTCAAAGTCATTCGTCTACGCAAACTACTCTCTTACGCAAATGAAACTTCTGGTTCATGGAATATTATCGACAGAAGGGAAGGAGAATTCGAAAATTGTAAAGATAAAAATGAAAATTCTACGGCAGAGGCCATCAGACGGATATGAGAAAACTCTGTCACCAGGGCTTGTTGGGTAATTAATTAATTATGCAAGCCACTCGATTAGAAGAATAATGAAAATAAATGACAATGATAATATTTCTAATATAAGTATTCCATTTCCACAATTCAGACGAATAAAATCGCTTCCAACCTCAATCCCTAAGATTACAGAAAAACAATAACAAAAAACAAAACACTAAGACACTCCACAAAATGATTTAAACAGAACCAGTAACAATTTCAAGGAAACAGTATTAAGGCAAATCATAAAACAATTTCTAATTCCACATCATTACAAAACCAAAAACACTAATAACATGTAAGTAGGTCCCCAAATCACAGTTCCTCTTAAAAAATGCGGTGAAGGTCACAATTCTGAGAAGGGATAATTTCTGAACGTTAAGAAGGAAGGACAATTTAGACGATTATGTCAACGTTCGGAAACGCGGCGTAGCTGCAGTTAGTAATTAACCACAATTGATTGTAATTAGAGAAATGTCTCCATCAGGATGATTCACGGTCATGTTACTGGAGACGGGATTAAGATTGATGAAGTTAAGATGGGACTTGAAGGTTGGGAAGCTACGCTTTTCAATGAGTTTGAAAGCTGGGATAAACAAAGCCATAACGCTATTTCGTGGGTTAAGAACTAGAGTAGCGTAAGGGCAAAAATGCAAAAAAAAATTTTTTTCGCCATTCGCTTTTTTAATGCCCACTTTTTCATGTGCCCAAAAATTGGACCGATGTAGTGTGTAGATTGCTTAGTACAACAAAAGCGTACATAAAAAAAAGATATTTGTTTATTGCCAAAATAAAGTAGGTAAGTATTTCTACTTACAATAACCTTGACATTATTTTATCAAAAAAGTTACGAGCACAATGATCGTAACTCGATTTACAGAACAAATTAGACACCGAATATGCCTTCAATGTAATCGCTCAAATAACGTATCTTGTCATACACTATTAACGCAGAAAGTTTGATTATGTACCTCCCTTGATTTGTTTCGTGCCAAATAAACGTAAAGTACCGTTACTGCTTATGGGTCCTTGTTTTGTACGCTTTCGTCATTTTTCTCCGTGCCAAAAAAACGTAAGGCATACGCTTTTACGGCACTAAATAACTAAAGTAATGCAGTCAGCTTTTATGTCGTATGTCAACCAGTTTTTGAAAAATATTTTTTATTAATATGAAACCGTTTTTTGACTGACCAAAAAGTTACACTATTCTGTAGCCAATAAATACAGCGTAATTATAAAAAAAAATAAGATATGTAACTACTACAGATTTTGCCATACAAAAGCTATAAGATACAAGTAGGTGAATTTGAGTTGTTTTTCGGCTCTCCTGAAAAGTTGTCATTTTGCCCTTACGCTACTCTAGTTCTTAACCCGCGATTTGTACTTAATATTATAAAGATGAAGAGTTAGTTTGTTTGCTTGAACGTGGTAATCTCAGGAACTACGGAACCGATTTGATTTTTAAGTGTTAGATAGCCTATCTGTCGAGGAAAGCTATAGGCCACTTCTTATCCGGGTGCGCAGAGTTGTACCCACCGGACACGGAAGCTAGTTCATATTATAAAGTTGAAGAGTTAATTTGTTTGTACCTACTGGATCAATTTGAAAAATCTGTGTTAGGTAATCCATTAACCGAGGAAGGTTTTAGTACTTTTACTCGGGATGCGCGAAGTAGTCACCACGAGACGCGAGTGAAACCGCTGAAGGAAGCTAGTAGAATATGAATTTCTATCTTTTAGATTCACTTAGCATGGTTATAAAAACTAGGTGTATCGGTAGACATTAACAAGGATAAAAAAAACTTAATTCCATCTGGACATGTAAAAAAAGTAATAGCATTGCCATCGCATCGCTTCCCTCATAGGGCACTGGCCACTTGCGCATACGCACATGTGGCCCGTCTTCCGCGTATCATTATCATGTGTAATCGCCCCTTTCGTCCGACTGATCGTCTCGTCTGTTTGTCTGTGTAGCTCACATCTCTGTACATTGGTCGTGAACTTGGTGATCAGAGATTTGATAGCGGTTTCCTTTTTTATTAAAGTCTTCAAGGATATTTTGGTCGTTTATATCAATGAAATAAAGACATAAGGTTATTTTGTTGTGTTCAGTATTTATGGTTTGTTTGGTTGGCTGTGCTTTGAAATTTATTCGTCCGTAAAATAATACAAAATAATTGGCCCTGCTTGTTGCACTTTAGTGAAAGATACACTTTGAAAGGAAACTAAATACCTATCTGAAATAATTTTTCATTATACTATTTTTTTATACATCCCCGCTTTGGAGGTCTTTGATTGAGAGGGTGATTTTAATATTGTTATTCTTTTTTCCTTTTAAATATGGAAGGTGCAAAGTTGTTTGAAATAAAGATTATTTTATTTACTTAAAACAAGATTAAAAAAAAAACTTCACCATTTACTTACAACACTTTTTTCCCTCCATATGTCCATGTATATCCCCATATCTTTGCATAAATAGCCAGTCTTACCCAGCATTTTATAGTTCATTAACTAAATACCAGTTTTTCAATCACACCCATCTTCCCCAGACTTTACCAATCTGGCTGAATGCAGACATCCTCCCTGGTCCAGTGGACGCCACGACGAAGCCAGTAGACCCTGCCAAGTTCCTCAAGCTTGGCTCCAAGCACGTCTGCGCGGTCCTCTCCGTGGGGTGGACCACCAGCTATGGAGGGAACATCACTGAGGGAGAGTACACCAGCGAGCAGATCGGCACCATGCTCAGGATGATCAATGAGAATCATATCAACCAGACTGTTACCTTCCCTGTAAGTACATATGAAGACACATTTCACTAATGGTCAGCCCCAAAGCAAGCTGCTGATTGGCTAGAATTATGGGTGTTAACTCTACTGATAAATGACATTTACTTAAATACAGAATTTACAGACATTTTTTTTTGGATGATAAATACATAAATTATAATGCCCAAACCCAGCTAAAAAACATACTCATCACACACATGGCGACCGTATCGAGAATCGAACTCATGACATTCTGGAAGTTTTGACTTCTGTTTCACAAGCACCATATAAAAATGTTGAACTAGAAAGAGAAGTTCTAATTAGGATATCTGTAGATTCCATACATTAGTAGCCTGTTAGAAGTTGTTAATTTCCGTCTTTTATAAATTATTTGATATGAAAAGGAAGCCCAGCAGATTTGGCGCCAGAAAAGGCAAGCTTGAGAATACGATCCACTCCCCTGCCTACCAAACATAATCAGCACTAAAGTAAGTATCGCATACTTCAAATCAATGCAAACATTTGAGCATTAGAGACTTTAGATGACCACCCACAGAATTTTGACGAAGAGCCCTCAAGATTCGGAAGGCATATTTGTGGATTGTCATTTGAACATCTTTGGCTGTCAATACGGGTAGTCGGCAACTAAAAAGTCTGACAGCCAGTCTTACCATGGAGCAACCTAAATAACTGGGTTGAGGAGATAATGATAGTCAGTCGCTCTATGTAAAACACTGGTACTCAGTGCTTATACTAGAAGCCAACTCATAGTTGGGAAGATGTTAGGCAGATGATGAAGAATACCAGTTAGAGAAATCCTCTGAAGCAACATTTTATCACCTTTTTCAGGTACGTGCAGGCCTCGCAGCAAACAGCCAGCCAGTGATCCTGGACCTCCTTCGAGAAACTTCTTCTCTCAACTCCAGCATGACTGTATGGNAATTAGACACCGAATATGCCTTCAATGTAATCGCTCAAATAACGTATCTTGTCATACACTATTAACGCAGAAAGTTTGATTATGTACCTCCCTTGATTTGTTTCGTGCCAAATAAACGTAAAGTACCGTTACTGCTTATGGGTCCTTGTTTTGTACGCTTTCGTCATTTTTCTCCGTGCCAAAAAAACGTAAGGCATACGCTTTTACGGCACTAAATAACTAAAGTAATGCAGTCAGCTTTTATGTCGTATGTCAACCAGTTTTTGAAAAATATTTTTTATTAATATGAAACCGTTTTTTGACTGACCAAAAAGTTACACTATTCTGTAGCCAATAAATACAGCGTAATTATAAAAAAAAATAAGATATGTAACTACTACAGATTTTGCCATACAAAAGCTATAAGATACAAGTAGGTGAATTTGAGTTGTTTTTCGGCTCTCCTGAAAAGTTGTCATTTTGCCCTTACGCTACTCTAGTTCTTAACCCGCGATTTGTACTTAATATTATAAAGATGAAGAGTTAGTTTGTTTGCTTGAACGTGGTAATCTCAGGAACTACGGAACCGATTTGATTTTTAAGTGTTAGATAGCCTATCTGTCGAGGAAAGCTATAGGCCACTTCTTATCCGGGTGCGCAGAGTTGTACCCACCGGACACGGAAGCTAGTTCATATTATAAAGTTGAAGAGTTAATTTGTTTGTACCTACTGGATCAATTTGAAAAATCTGTGTTAGGTAATCCATTAACCGAGGAAGGTTTTAGTACTTTTACTCGGGATGCGCGAAGTAGTCACCACGAGACGCGAGTGAAACCGCTGAAGGAAGCTAGTAGAATATGAATTTCTATCTTTTAGATTCACTTAGCATGGTTATAAAAACTAGGTGTATCGGTAGACATTAACAAGGATAAAAAAAACTTAATTCCATCTGGACATGTAAAAAAAGTAATAGCATTGCCATCGCATCGCTTCCCTCATAGGGCACTGGCCACTTGCGCATACGCACATGTGGCCCGTCTTCCGCGTATCATTATCATGTGTAATCGCCCCTTTCGTCCGACTGATCGTCTCGTCTGTTTGTCTGTGTAGCTCACATCTCTGTACATTGGTCGTGAACTTGGTGATCAGAGATTTGATAGCGGTTTCCTTTTTTATTAAAGTCTTCAAGGATATTTTGGTCGTTTATATCAATGAAATAAAGACATAAGGTTATTTTGTTGTGTTCAGTATTTATGGTTTGTTTGGTTGGCTGTGCTTTGAAATTTATTCGTCCGTAAAATAATACAAAATAATTGGCCCTGCTTGTTGCACTTTAGTGAAAGATACACTTTGAAAGGAAACTAAATACCTATCTGAAATAATTTTTCATTATACTATTTTTTTATACATCCCCGCTTTGGAGGTCTTTGATTGAGAGGGTGATTTTAATATTGTTATTCTTTTTTCCTTTTAAATATGGAAGGTGCAAAGTTGTTTGAAATAAAGATTATTTTATTTACTTAAAACAAGATTAAAAAAAAAACTTCACCATTTACTTACAACACTTTTTTCCCTCCATATGTCCATGTATATCCCCATATCTTTGCATAAATAGCCAGTCTTACCCAGCATTTTATAGTTCATTAACTAAATACCAGTTTTTCAATCACACCCATCTTCCCCAGACTTTACCAATCTGGCTGAATGCAGACATCCTCCCTGGTCCAGTGGACGCCACGACGAAGCCAGTAGACCCTGCCAAGTTCCTCAAGCTTGGCTCCAAGCACGTCTGCGCGGTCCTCTCCGTGGGGTGGACCACCAGCTATGGAGGGAACATCACTGAGGGAGAGTACACCAGCGAGCAGATCGGCACCATGCTCAGGATGATCAATGAGAATCATATCAACCAGACTGTTACCTTCCCTGTAAGTACATATGAAGACACATTTCACTAATGGTCAGCCCCAAAGCAAGCTGCTGATTGGCTAGAATTATGGGTGTTAACTCTACTGATAAATGACATTTACTTAAATACAGAATTTACAGACATTTTTTTTTGGATGATAAATACATAAATTATAATGCCCAAACCCAGCTAAAAAACATACTCATCACACACATGGCGACCGTATCGAGAATCGAACTCATGACATTCTGGAAGTTTTGACTTCTGTTTCACAAGCACCATATAAAAATGTTGAACTAGAAAGAGAAGTTCTAATTAGGATATCTGTAGATTCCATACATTAGTAGCCTGTTAGAAGTTGTTAATTTCCGTCTTTTATAAATTATTTGATATGAAAAGGAAGCCCAGCAGATTTGGCGCCAGAAAAGGCAAGCTTGAGAATACGATCCACTCCCCTGCCTACCAAACATAATCAGCACTAAAGTAAGTATCGCATACTTCAAATCAATGCAAACATTTGAGCATTAGAGACTTTAGATGACCACCCACAGAATTTTGACGAAGAGCCCTCAAGATTCGGAAGGCATATTTGTGGATTGTCATTTGAACATCTTTGGCTGTCAATACGGGTAGTCGGCAACTAAAAAGTCTGACAGCCAGTCTTACCATGGAGCAACCTAAATAACTGGGTTGAGGAGATAATGATAGTCAGTCGCTCTATGTAAAACACTGGTACTCAGTGCTTATACTAGAAGCCAACTCATAGTTGGGAAGATGTTAGGCAGATGATGAAGAATACCAGTTAGAGAAATCCTCTGAAGCAACATTTTATCACCTTTTTCAGGTACGTGCAGGCCTCGCAGCAAACAGCCAGCCAGTGATCCTGGACCTCCTTCGAGAAACTTCTTCTCTCAACTCCAGCATGACTGTATGGTCCAGTGAAGGAGATCACGTGGAGGTAGACCGTCTCCGGGCCCTGATCCTCACGGTGGGCCTGGAGAGGACCTACCTGGATGTGCCCCAGGACTTGGCGGGGAAACTCCACCTGCCCCCACCTGATGCGAAGGCCAAGAACTAAATGGATGTAGAAAGTTTTAGTAATTATTATTATTACATGGTGTTTTATTTTGACATAGTGTTGAGTTTTATTTTTATTGCTTTAGTATATCACTTTATGTAACCTTCCCGTGCCTGGATAAAAGTAGCCTGGGTGTACTCCAAAGCTTTTGCTTCTTATACCATCAAATTGGTTAAAATGTGATAATATCATAAAAAAAAAAACACTTTTTATAACACACCGTTCATGAGAAACAGTAATTGTACTCTCAGTGAAAATATTCTAATATTTAAAGTAACAGGATGCAAGCAGTTATCTGTAACATTATTTTACTAGGTCCTTATAATTAAAACAACAGCGCCGTTTGACATTTGCATACGTCCCGTCCTAACATAAGGTCGTGTTCGACAACAAAGTTTAAGGTCAGGAATGTAGTTTGTCTGAACACGAACTAAAGACCATACTAATTAATACAAACTTAACGCCGGTTTATTATAATTCCCATTGTCCCGGAGTTGCCTGTCTTCTTGCTGCACCCATTAAACCTACAACAATACAAGCAATTGTCAACCTTAACACGTTTGTAATAAGAGTCTTGAGAACTGCAAAATCATTTTTGTTTTCAGTGTCACAATTGCCAAACCTTTTGCTGTTGTCAACAGCAATTTTGGCCTCTATGTCTATAGCATTAAGGGTGATGATGACTGTAATACGAGGGCTGGTGCAAAGGGTGTCGACCTGCACCATGTGTTGACCACGTGACTGTCTAACGCACTATGGGCAATTGTCATTCATGAGCGCTTGTTTCAACAGACAGGAATATATCTGAGTCGATACCTGAATGGGGAATGTTCAACAATTACACATGGTAATGAATCTCTCATTCATATGTGTGGATATTTGCGCATTTATGTCGTGTGGGTTATATTTATGAAGCTCGTGCTTGCAATAGCTTCATTGTTTGATAGATCAGTCTAATCTAGCCATCTTGTATAAGTTTATAGATGGACTGGTTGTTTCCCGCGGTTACAGTCGTCTTCTGTGGAAATTTCTTCCCATACCCGGATACAATTTAGACTATTTTTCTGTACCTATAGATAGATAGGAACTATGTTAATTTTGAACACAAGTAAATTTTTAATAGCTTGCTTTTGGATGTTCCATGACAGTTTCTCACATTTCGCCACATTTACAAGTTTTAAATTACCTTTGTGATGCTTAAGAATTCCAAGAATACCTATAGATCAAAGCTCTGAGTTGCTCTTAGAATATCTAGAAGAAAAAATATAGGTACGATAACTCTCAGCAAGGAATCCAACCCCGGACATCCGTACCTGACCGCATTAGAAGTCACGCTTAGGCTCGCTAGACCAATGACACAGACATTACATGCATAATTAATCATTAACATTATAAATTCAAACAAAAGGGCATAACTTGTCTGGTATGCCGACACGATAAGAAGGCTGTATTGAATATTAGGTAGCATTGGATAAGATTGCAACTAGATATAGGGCTCGTTTCGTAGTTTCCAGATAAATATTTGACAGATAATGCCATAGACATGTTCTTAATTTTGATTACTTTTCTATGACAATGTCTGTCAGATAGTTATTTAAAAGTTTTTCTGGAACCTATGAAACTAGCCCTTACTCTGATAGATATGTATACTTAGTACATAAATTAAACAAAAGATGATTGGGAGATATATTTTAGGAAATATCTTTTTGTCCACAACAGTCTTGAGGATGCAGAAGGAATTACCCACCACGTGTCATGAATGACTGCATCATTAGGAGTGTAGGTACGCGAGAGGTGTAGTCACATGCGTGCACGTTTTCTCAGAAGTATATTGGATATACTGATATGAGTATATTGGTACTGCACAGCCGAACTTCATGATCCTCCACTGGCTTCCATAAAAACCTACATATAATTCGTTTCAAAAACTTTGCAATTCTGAAGTTAGCTATTTGATTTTTTGCGCATTTATACGTGCAGATAATTATAGCCGCGAAGCTTTACTTCTCTGAAGTTTGGCTACTATTTGTATTCCCAATAATAAAAAAACAACAAAACACTACTGCACGGCTGTGAGGCGTCAAAGCTAACTTCAGAATTGCAAAATTATTTGCCACAAACGCTAAAGGCAAATTCCTATTAGTAGGAAGTTTAATAAAAGCAAAATTCTATGAAATCAAAGCACAAATCACGGTGTCAACAGCATGTATTTAGATAGTTACAACTCGCCCTCGACCCGCAGTCTAGCTAAATTGTGACATTCCAATCTGATTGCCTCGCTGAACCCATTAGAGCTAAAGTAATTGACACCTCCGACCACCTAGTACTGTAATTATTTAGTTAACTTGCGAAATCTATAGTACGAGCTAAATTGTATAATTTTAAAGGACTTACGGTATACAAAGCAAAAGCCCATTGCCGTATTTTTTTTAATTAAAATCATTACCTTCTTTTAACAAATATTGTTTTCTTTCTTTCTTAGTAAAAGAGTGGATGATTAAACCGAAAAGTTTGAAATGGGAAGTAAGTATTTTAGTTTTGTTTTCTCGCAAAAGTTAGGTTAGTTAAGATATTATAGACTAAAGAATGTCTATGTAATCAAAGAAAGATGAAAGACTTTTGAAGGTCAATATTATGAACAAACTCCCGTACAACACAAATCTGTCTGTATGATTATAAAAATACAAAAGAATATAATATATTAATTACATTTTCTCACTTTGAAAAATCTAATGGAAACCCAGTCTACCAGCCCTGAGAATTGAATCGAAGGGAGCACACAAAGGGCTCCCGGAGGAACACGGTGGGCTTTAGTCAGTAAAAGTCTGACACTCCCTCACGCTGTCACCCACAGCGGGAGGGAGCCACAGGGTGATCTGATGATTTCCCATCGATAAAAAAAAAACCCGCAAGTTGTGATCACAGGCACAGGACTTACGACGCAGACGCAGTCTAGTTAGCAAGACAAAAATAGATCAAACAAATGTACCAAAATGCTTACGTGACCCAACATACATACTACTATATTTATATTATTATAGTTTAGTTTTTTTAGTCAGCTTAGCGTCTGGGAGCGAAATCGGTCGTTCCGTGACATATGGGTAAACAAAACGACTGAAAGCGGTGCCAAATTGGATGTAGTTTATTTTTCTTGGATAGGTAGTTATTGTTGATCTATCGTAGAGTGAAATGGGGGCTAGTTAATGATGGCAGATATTCTTTTTTCTAAGATTATTGGGGATTTTCTTGCAACACTTTTGGAATAAGTAGCAACTTTGACGCAATTTTTTTATGAAATTAGGTTGAAAGTGATGTGAATGAATGATACAATTTTGTGTTTGTATAACCCCTTTTCATAGAAAACTGGCAGTCTCTTAGAGAAAATCAAATAACTGGGGAAGACAGGCAGCTAGTAAGACTTTTAACGTCAATTAATTTTACAGCAGGTGCAGTAGTTTCGAAACGCAAGCCTGTCATCATTCTCCTACTTTAAAAAAATATTTGGGATCGGTAAAGCGTAACTTCTTCTTCAATCATTTTCTATCTGACATCATCACACAAGTGACATTCTTTCCAAGCATATTTATATACAAAACTTGAATAGATTAGGTACACTTAAATACCATTTTAATTCTTAGCGAAATAGAATCTCGACGCGACTTTCTCTTCTCAAAAATCCAAAGTATATTTCCAAAAGAAAATACTTAGTAACTGACGTTAATTTCATTAAGTTTCTTAAGAATCGGCGAAGAGCGAGTGTGTTAATATTATAAATTCTTAGTATTTCTATAAAACAAGTCTCTTACTACATTGTTGCCTACTTCTTTGAATCCAGACCCATTGCAAGACTTTGTAATGATGTTTTTACGATGCATTTAGCAATGCAACTACAGTGCACTCAGTGTGCAGCTGAGTTAATATTTAAGCCTGTAGTTTTAATTAGAAATTTCTCTTTCTTGAAATGCAGTTCTCTTTTAGCTGGAGATAAGAAGAAAGTGCATTGTATTGTTACGTTGTTCGTTTAGTATTTTATGAATAAGAAAATCTTGATGGTAAAAGTCTATACAAGTCTATAAAATGCTGCGAATAGAACATATGAATAAATGTATAGTCGCATCCGCATTTCTTCACCACATTACAATACCTTCGTACATGGTATGTCCTTTCTAAGTGTAACTGGGACACTAATGGCTGATTAAAAGGTGAAGAAAAACATATCGAAGAAGC
The DNA here is from genome assembly GCA_002382865.2 of Heliothis virescens. Lineage (NCBI taxonomy): Eukaryota > Metazoa > Arthropoda > Insecta > Lepidoptera > Noctuidae > Heliothis > Heliothis virescens. Next base: position 1,147,179 of record NWSH02000008.1, read on the forward strand.
CTTGACTGTAAAGTCTGATATCACCCACCCGCATTGAGCAAGCGTGGTGATTAACGCTCAATTCTTCTCTGTGTAAGAGAAGGCCTGTGCCCAGCAGTGGGACGATTAAGGCTGATGGACATCGAAATCGGTTGAAATTTCATACAGAAAAAGCAGCCCCCGACGGATAATAATTGAGGGTTTTGAGTTATTTTATTCTTTTTCAATTAGATTTTTACCGTCGTGGGTTTTTACAAAATTTTTAATTTTTCCGAGGAACACGCAACACTCAAATCTATGCCATAGTTTTACGAAACAAAAGAATGATCATGTTTTAAAAACCTGTGCCCTCTCTAGACATTTGACCTCACGTGCGGGTCGACTGCCGACATTTACGAAGACAGTCCCATGCATGCTGTCATATGTTAACATGAAGTAAAGACGGAATGGAGACATGTCATAGATTTGAAAATATTTTAAACAGTAGAAGTTTTTTAGTTGAAACCTGATGTTCAGCACAACAGTTTTTACTTAGATATGTTTGATCAAAATTGGATCAGCCGTTAGGTATTTTTAGGATCTCAAGAACAAAATAGCAAATGGTATGTTGTGTTGTGATTCCTAGTTTATTTTTTTCTTTTAGTAGGTATAGTATGTTGAACTGTGAGGTTGATATGATAAAAATACTCTGTGCTTATTTTATGATTGGTTGATCTACGTGTACTTACCTACTTCAGTAAAATTCATTTCAGAAAAAAACTATGAAAACTTTTTGACATCACTGAAATCCATATACACGTGATCATTAAGATAATCTTATAGCTGAAGAAATAAGTAGTTTAGTAGATACTGATGTCAGTGAAATAAAGAGAAAAGCTTGCTAGAGTCTGTAACAATTTTTTCTCACATTTTTGGTGATTTTTGACTCAGGTCTTTTAAAAGACTATTCTCAGTATAAGCTTATTTTGGTTCAAATACTTAAGCTTTACTGCACTTTCTATGATCCACGCTTATAAGCAAGTCTTCACATAATGACTTTCGACCTGTGCGCTGTGCCACCAGACATCATAATTTTATTGCTATTCTTCATACTTATACTGTTTTGTAACTTATAAGCTGTTACCTTTGAAATGTCGTATTTCTCAATGTTTTAGTTAATTCTCTCTCTAGTTTATTCTTCATTACGTACATTGAGAGTATATAAAAGTTACTTTTGATGAAAACTTAGGGAAAGTTGCAGTCTTTGCCAAAAATTAAGAGCCCATACTACAGACCAAATTGTAGACTAATGAAATTTAAGAGATAGGATATAGATACAGATTCTAAAATGTAGATAGATATAGATTCTAGTATGCCTTTGATACGGACTAATAGTTGCCGATAGGTACTTAGCTGACAGATTATTGTGAAGTATTCCTTCAAATAGATCTTTAGTTGCACTGTTATTCAAAGTAGGTCCCATTGAGAAGGACTGGCAAGATTGATGGACACTATTTTTCAAAAAATAATATGTTAACAAGGACTAGTTTACCTAACAGTAGGTAGCCATGATAACTTTTTCGAAAAAACCGCCGACATTGAAAATTGCTTGGATTATTAATTACTTGTTAATTGAAATATTTGTCGAGATATGGGAATCAAACCGACAGTATTCCATTGCCATTCTGCCAATGAAACCATTAAATAATTTAGAAGCTTTAATCATCGATCATGAGATGTTTATAGTATTTAATTATAGAGGCTAATTAATAGCTTATAGGAACTAGTAACGGTCAGTTCTCAGTAGCAATATTGTACATTATTCGTCTAATAGGAAGTCAGCAGTAGGACGCTCGTAAACTATGGAATTGCCATCGCAGTGTTAGAAATCGAGAACTTTTGGTTCCGAGTATTTTTATAAGGACAGTCTTAAAGAATTTGTGTTAAATACGTTCTTGTTTAAATCTATACTAATATTATTAAGAGGTAAAATTGTTTGTAAATTTGTAAGTTTGTTTTAGGGGGTAATCTCTGGAAGTAATGAACCGATTTAAAAAATTCTTTCACCATTCGAAAGCTACATTATTCGTGAGTGCTATGCTATATTTTATATCCGCGCTCCTGGCATACGAGAGGTACTTAAATAAAAATTGATAGTCTAACAACCAGTAATAATAATGAAATAGAATAATCATTTATTTCTGAGCTTATTAAAAGCAGCACATTGAAATCTTAATATTAAAAGCAGTTTCACATAGATTACCAGTGTACAGTAATTGCTTGTAGGTAAACCAAATAATTACTTGAGCAATCAATTTTATGATGGGAGCTGAACTTGGAATTCTTGTTATGATGTAAAGCTAATTAAAACCTTATAAAAAATAATAATAATAGGTAAATAAATTTATTGAGGGGTTGCTCAATAGTGGGACAGTATAGTATAGATAGATTAAAATAATTCAGTAATCAGAATCAAACTTATTATAAACGCGAAAACTTGGGAGTGTGTGTATCTTTTACCTCTACACGCGTAAACGGCTGGACGGATTTTGATAAAACGTAACAGTAATACAAGTATATATCAGAATATTATATTAGAGAGCTTTTTATCCGCTCGTGGAAAATTTATCTCTCAGGAAAAGGGTGAAACCGCTGGTGGAAGCTAGTGCTATTACAAAAAATGTTGCCATGTTATTAAGTAAGTAATTACTTAAGACAGCGGTCGGCAACCTTTTGGCAGGCAAGGGCCACTAGGTAGCAAAAAAACCTAACGGCGGGCCGCACTTGTCATATTAACCCCAGAAGCCGAATGTTACTGTTGTTTTATGTGCATCTCACTTATGGAAGCACACCAATCTTTTGGATAAAATTTATAAAATTATTGGACATAAATTATTATCCATCTTAGACGACCTTCGACGACCGAGCTAGGACGAGAAGTCGGGTCTTTGGCTCTTTGCACTCCCTTCGTCAAACATAGGCACCATGTTTGATGAAACGACTTTCAGACTCGCTGTTTGCCTCCATCTGGGTGCTCCTTGCTGCTCTCCTCATCGCTGCCACTGCAGAAAATCTGTCAACAGCCTCGGTCACCATGGCTTGTCGGTATACTACGGCATGCGAGCATCAACGACGTGATCCGTCGTGTCCTTGTTATCTTCGACGCTCCAGCCGTACTTGAACCAATCGGGTTGGCACGTGACGATGGCAAGAGACCAGACGGCATGTCGCTATTTCCTTGGAAGTTGGGTAGGACTTTGGTGTGGGACGCGACCTGCGTCGACACTCTTGCGCCAACCTACCTTCCCAGAACTGCGTGTTGTGCTGGCTCTGCCGCTGCACAAGCAGAGAACCTCAAGCAGCGCAAATATAGTAGTCTCATCGGCATCTGTATGTTTGAGCCGTTTGAGGGGTTGAAACTCTCGGACCGTGGGGTCCGAGTGCTCATCTTCTTGCCAACGAAATATCCAAGCGCCTGGATGACACTTCGCGTGACCCAAGCGCTGGTTTTCATTTCGCACAGCGGTTAAGCATTG
>NWSH02000008.1:1153136-1174101 GCA_002382865.2 Heliothis virescens
AAACTAAAAACTAAAACTAAAAAGCGTCAAAGAATTCCTCCCCGTCGCTGTCGACCGGGAGCGTGCCCAAAAGGCTGGCAGCATTGCCACGCTGGATGGCAATGCTTAGTCTTTGACCAAGGTAATAGCCAGCCCTTTGGTCACGGGTAGCGTCAACCAGCCGCCTAGAAAGTTCTTTAAAAATAGAGTGTGCATTCGGACCCCACGACCCGAGGGTTTCAACCCCAAACGGTTCGAAAATATAGTTTCCAACAAGGCTACTATATTTTCGCCGTTTGAGGTTCTCCGCAGCCGCAGCGGCAGCAGCAGCACAACACGCAGAACTTGCAAGATGGGATGGCGCAAGAGTATCGACGCAGGTTGCGTCCCACACTAATGGCCTACCCATCTTCCAAGGAAATAACGTCATCCCGTCTGGTCTCTTACCATCGTCGCGTACCAAGCCATTTGGTTCTAGTACGGCTGGTACCCCAGCGGCAACAAGAGCACGACGTTTAATGTCGTTGATGTTTGTGTGCCGCGCAATACGGCCCGCGCTACGGCTGCACGACAGGCCGTGGTGTCCGAGGCTGGTGACAGCCTCACCACAGTGGCAGCGATGAGGAGAACAACAGACTGCTCCTAAACGTAAGCAAGTAGCAAGGCGGAAAGTTGCATCGTCAAACATGGTGCCAATGTTTGATGATGGTAGTGCCTGGAGCCATAACCCCGACTCCCATCTCATCGACCACAGCCAGTAGACGGGCTCGCTCAGCAGGAGTAGTTGCCGTTTCAATTAAACTATTCCCGATTACTCTGCAGAGTGGCTCATCCCACTGTCGTTGGGAAGATGGGTTGTTGGGTAAGTCTGTAAGTCTGTAGTACCGTGAACCGAGGATATGAAAGCCGATAAACTAATACCAGTAATTTTGCGGACGCCGAGACCTCCCATGCGGATGGGCAATGTGGCTTGCAGCCAGGCTCGGTCGTCCAGGGCCACATTACATTAGTAGCTCTTTAGTTAAAGTAAATTCTCTGATATATCACAGTATTGACGATACGGTTGCTTGCAGTTTGTTTATCAATTTATTTTGATATTATTAAGACATATTTACAAAACCTTCTCGGGCCGCAAGTAAGACGTTCGCGGGCCGCATGCGGCCCGCGGGCCGCGCGTTGCCGACCGCTGACTTAAGACATAAATAACTTGATTAAAATTTATGAACATTACATACTTAGACCTAAGAGAATGCAATAAAAACATAGTTATTTGTTAAATGACTAATTAACTGGTGTTTACTTCGGCATTCAATTAATTGAAATAAATGCAACAGTGATTTATTTTTACATAAATCGTCCTTTACCTACTCAAGTAATAATTATATCAGTTCAGCCTATTTTTTATTTTTATTGTATTGAAAAATATAAAAGCAAGGCATTTATACTTTAAAGAATTATGCTTTCGAGGTATTAATTAAAGATCTGAAGTCAGTTTCCTTGTATCAGCTTCAGTTTTCGAGATATACATGAAAACAAAATTCTTCAGGAAAGATAAATATTTTTTAGAAAATAACAGTTATTTTTTAAAAGAATAGAATTGTTTAATATTTTAGACAACAAACAAAAAGAATTGTTTAAGTTTTTTTTGCTAAAATTGGTTTACAGGGACCATCTTCGAACCCACAATGAAAGGCTGTCACCATATGAGCATCACATTAGTCCTAGCACGGCTCGTTCATAGTCTGAATACCTAGATGGAACGAAACCTCTTATACTTCAGTCATATGACTGAAATCGTTTGGGAAATTACCAAAATAGATGCGGCAGAAGTGTCCCTTGTTAATTAAGCTGCTGGAAGTGCGACAACATGTCTTAAATGCCCTCCACATTGTTTTTTGTTATTTATATATCGGGAAATTGCTTAAAATCAAAACGACCATTTTCCGGGCATTTATTTTCAATTTCAACCATATCATTATTAAAGTTTGCATTCTCTATTGATCTGTCTATTATGTAAAACGTAAAAAAAAACGAATTTAAGTTTCTCTGTATTCTAATTATGGAAATTTTCAGAAGAAAATGTATTTAGAACAATCACCATCAACATAAGAAGGACTTGTTCAGAGCTTTATCAAATTGTTTCAGAAGCCTAAGTTTGTAGTATTATACAATCCTTAGGCACTAGTCATTCTATAAAATTATAATTTTTTATCATAGCTTGCCCAAAAGAACAGATTTTCTAACGTAGAGCTCAACTTGAGTTCTACGGTCCCACGACAAGCAAAGCAAGGATATTTTATATAGTCTCCTTATTCTTCAAGAGGGAAATCACAATATTCAAGTCATTTACATCAAATACTTAGGTTATACTAGGATTTGCTCATAGCAGAAGCTACAGAAGCATGTTATAATTTTTTGTTGTTTTTAGAATTCAGATACCGTTAATTTATAATTTAGGCATAAATATTCACCTCAAATATTACAAAAATAGTTGGGATCGTTTTAATAGCTATTTGTCAACTAATTAATAAAAATAAAAAAAAACTTTTAATAACCAAAAGTTCGGAATAACGATAATTACGTGAAATTAGGACAAAATATGGCCAATAGCTGTATCTCAAAAACTAAAGCTGTTGAAGAAAAACTGATTGCAGATTTGAAATCAGCGACCACGAAATAGTAAACAACAGCTATAAAATTCCATGCAACAAAAAAAAGTCAAATTTTGTTCCCTTGTGTTATTTTTACATAAATCGTCCTTTACCTACTCAAGTAATAATTATATCAGTTCAGCCTATTTTTTATTTTTATTGTATTGAAAAATATAAAAGCAAGGCATTTATACTTTAAAGAATTATGCATATTTATTTTTTAAGATAGGTACTTGTATTTCGAAGTACATAATAAAAAATAATTTTTGGCATCATTATTTGTAGCCCTAAGGGCCACATAAAGTTTTAGGCAGTTACCTGACAGATAATGATATAAAAAAACCGGCCAAGTGCGAGTCGAACTCGCGCACGACGGGTTCCGGTCTCTATCTATGAAAAAAAAACGTACCTACTACCTACAATTAGCCAAAACACAAACATTTCTCGGCAACAAAAAATAACTTTGTTTTTCATACAAATATATGAATAGCAAAGTTATGATTTGCGGTTACTCAAAAACTACTGACTGTATTTCGTTCTAACCGATTTTGGTTGATAGTTTTTATTAAGATCTATAACATATATTTTTTTAGAAATTGCAGGGGGGGGGGACACATTTTAGCACTTTGAAGGTGTCTTACTCTGAAATGATTGACTTTGAGAAAAAATGGTTTTAGAAACCTCAATCTCATTTTTAAAGACCTATCTATAGACACCTCACAAGTATAGGTTAGATGAAAAATTTTTTTTTTAGTTTCAGTTCCATGTATGGGGAGCCCCCCTCTAATATTATTATTTTTTTATTTTTGCATAAGAATCGTAAAGCGGTTAATGTAATACATCTACCTACCGCGTTTGAATTGTGTAGTCTTAATAGTTTCGGAATAAAGTGGCTGTGACATACGGACGGACGGACAGACAGACAGATAGACATGACGAATCTATAAGGGTTCCGTATTTTGCCATTCAGCTACGGAACCCTAAAAAGTAGTCAAAATTAATAAACTTTCTAAGGTCAGATAGCCTAGAATATTATCTGGAACCACTGAAACTGGCCCTATGTATTGTGACGGTAACATTTCACCGGGTCAAATTCAAAGAACGGTTGTCTATGATATAACGTATTGTTCAAACCATAGCTTATTCCACAGCCTGTAAAAACCTCAGCTTTGCCCACAAGCAGTCACAAAAAACAACAACTCATAATTTAATCCTGTCGTGGGAACTACAAACTGTTCTATATTTTTAAGCGCCATTATTACATCATCTTATTAAATGCCTAAGAGATGAATGTGAAGTCAAAAATAGCTACAGCTGTGTCTCATCCTTTATTTTTAGTTCGCGCGCTATTTTGGCCGCCATATTGGCATTTGTAACTGTCAAATTGACTTTTGATGTCATTCTTTTGAGCAGGGAATACTCTTTCATTCTGTAGTTTTTTGTTTTGATTAGATGATTAAAATTGGGAGCTTTGACCATACATGCTAATTGAAAACAACACGAATTTGGTTGAAGTCGGTCAGGGCGTTTTTAATCGTAAGTCACACATAAACAACCATAGAGGTTGCATTTTAACTGTATAGTGTTGGACAATAAAAACGACACGTCTTATGGTCATGGCACATTGTACCGGCACGGTCACGGACGTGTCATTTAAATTTGAACATGAAATTGTATGACGATGATATATTTCATAACAACGTGAGTTGTTAGATAGGAAACCGCGCGCTGACAGCCCGACGTTGGTTTTTTTGTATTGACGTTATGAAATATATCATAGGTCATACGATTTAAATGACACGTTATTTGCTGTGCCGTGACCGTGCCGGTACAATGTGCCATGACCATTATTTTTAGTTATACCTACTTTCTTTATTTTATTAAACACACACTAACGCACATTAACGCAAAAATCCTTACTAATATTATAAATGTGAAAGTAACTGGTACAGACGACAGCAGGTCAACGTAATCGAATCTGAACAAAAATACCGATGGAACACTAACCTTCCACTACAATATTGTGATAAGGTTGAAAATCTATTGCAGAAATTTGACAGCTTGTGGTAACTTGATGTGATGTCGATGTACAGACGACAGCACATCAAGTTACCACAATCTGTCAAATTTCTGCATTCGATTTTCAACCTTATCACAATGGAGGTAGGTTAATATTCGAATGGTAAAATTTGACAGATTCGTATACGTTGACCTGCTGTTGTCTGTACATAGATAGTCAATAGCCTGAGAAAATCCATAGAGCACTTTTTACCCATTCGCAGAAAGTGGCTCTTCCGAAACGTGGGTAAAACCGTGACGGTCAGATAATTAGATACACTTAAACAAAATGAAAATGAGGCCTTCCTAGCTATTCTATCTAGAAAAGTCCTGATGCATAATGTAATTATTCTTAAGCGCTAGAATGCTCTAGGTTGGCAGACGAGCAGGATTCTGGGAAATATCCTCAAGGATTACTATGCCAGACAGTACGGGGACAGCAGAAACTGTTGCTTAGTGAATACTTGATGAAAAGGATCTTAGGTATTGTATGGGAATAGTTTGTGTATGTATGTACCTATATTTGCCCGCGATATCTGTTGATTTGCTTCCTAGAGTCAAATTCCTATCTAGAGATATTAATAAGCAAATTCACAGATAGATCTGTTTTTGAAATTCAACATGAGTAGACATTACTTAGGTATTGTCTTTATTTAGGTGATACTTACTTGAGTCTCTACCATCAATTTGACTATAAAAACTACTAGGTATTTAAAGATTTCAAGGGAATTACCTTTTGACTTTGTTTCATCCATTTTAAAGTGCCATAGGGCCAAAAAACAAATTGATCTTCCTACCTTTTACCGATTCTTAGATTGGGCATATTGTCAATAGGTTTTTCCACCAACGATTCCTTTAGTTACATAACTGTTTTAACATAAAGTTAGCAGATTCTGCACCCGTTTATTGAACAGTAAAAAGTAATTCAACCTTGTTTCTGTACACAAATCGGAGTGAGTGACTCACTGTATGATCGATTTAAATTTCTTTGAATTTGTAATGGACTTTTAATAAACGGTTAAAAGCTTGTTTTATTTTTTTTATAAGTTGCTTTCGAATCCTGTCGATATGATTAACCTAACTACTTAACGTTAAAACTTACTAGGTAAATACAAATAAGGAAAACACATAAAAAATAAATCAGTAGGTAAATATATTAAAAAAAACTACACGAAGCAGCATATGAGCTAATTAATGACACAAAAAGCTATCTGTCGAAATAACACATAATAAAAATGCCCAGGCAACCTATATCTGCCAGTAGCGAGCACAAAAAATCATAATAATTCGTATTTAATTGAAAGCGCCGAAGGATAATGGCATTTTGATCGCAAAAAAATTAAGGTTTCGCACACACTCATGCGAATTCCATTCGGTTTTTAAATGTATGAACTTTTTTACTCTACTACAAGTAAAAAAGTTCATACATAACAGGCAATTTGATATATTGAAAATTGTGAAAGAAATAAAAATTACTATTTGTTCGCAGTTTTTGCGATACACTTTTTGCTTGTCCCCTTGATTTTTTAGTTCAAAGAACTCCTAACCATAAATGGCTTGAATCAAAATTATTCCTTTATATAATAAAAATAAACATAAGTATCTAAGTGAAGAGAAACACAATATTTTTGTCTACTTTTACTTTTATGCAAAATAAAACAATGACCTTGGAAATCAAAAAATGTCACAGTTTACAAGAACCTTAACAAGTGACCTACATATTCAGAAATGCAAATAAATGGTCTAACGGGAAGGTGCAGAGTGCAGTGAGTGAATTAATACTTTTTACTTATTTTTTATCGACAGCCAAAGATCGTAAAGTGAAATAAAAATATGTGAAACTTGAACAAATGTGATGTTTATTGATGGTTTATAAAATATTATGCAGGTCCTTTATAATTTTATGGAAAGTGTGACTTTTAAAGAAATAACAGCTTCATTTCCAAATTAACTACCACACGTAGTTTCGCCCATATCCCATAGGTAAAAGGTACAAAAGACAGCAGGGCAACCCCGAATTTATAAAATTTTACCAATCAAACATTAACCTTCCATTATTGCGATAAGGCTGGCAATTCATTGAAGCAATTTGTCAGATTGAGATAGGTTGATATGTTGTCGTCTATACTGACACCCGTGTAAAAGTAGCTTTCCTCGACAGAAAATTTAAACAAAAAGAACGAGCTTTTGGCCCCGTGCCTGATTAGTTCATAAGTAGCAATATTGTAGCAGTCAGTGCCCAGACTAAGCCAGAGGTGCCTAACTAACCTAACGGTTATGGAGAATCTAAATTAGAGAATTTGGATTCACCAAACCCATCTAGGGTTAGGGTCATAGAAAGTTCTAGATAGAACCCCGTTGTACGACGTAGCCCGCGAGACAGTATGAATGAACATCCAGAAACTAATATTATAAAAATGCGAAAGTATGTTTGTTTGATTGATATGCTTTAACGCTAAAACCGCTGAACGGATAGAAATAAAAATTGGTATAGTTATAGGTGTTACGCTAGATAAGAAAATAAGCTTTTTTCTATCCATGTGCAGGACGCAGCTCCCTCAAAATATGGATGAAGTCGCGGTCGAAATATAGTGAGTTACATTTTTAAATAAAAAAAATGAGGTGTGTGTACCAGTTGTCGGCCACACGCTTTTTATTCATTGTTCATATGCGTTTATTGCATCGTGATTGTTCGAATATAAACAATGCAATTCAAGTTCTCTGCATTGTCTGTTGAGCTTTTGATTGGACAAAATTACAGAGAATTTGATTTCTTGGTATGATAAAAAGGGAAGTATTTTTGTCAGCGCGTCTTTATGTTTGTGATATTTCAATTTTATATTTTCTTTTCTTTCTTCTCAGTATGAAGTCAAGAGCAGCTTTATCTCCATATCTGGTAGATAACATTCTAATTCATGCGTTAAACCAATTTTTATAGAAAAATATATGGTGATAGATTAAAATTTGGCAAACCCTTACGCTGCCCGCCCACGTCCGATAGTCGGTAACCAATTTTTTGTAGGATAAAAATAGAACACACTAAAGTTTCTGACCTGAACAAAAACTAGAGTCATGCTAATTATTTTTAATACAAATGGTGTCCTAAGATAAAAAAATAAAAACAAATGACTACCTAGCAACAACTGATGCCATAACAGACGACTCTGTTTGCGAACTACGGACTTTATTTCAACGGCCTAAAGTTGCAATTACAAGATAACGGTTCATTGGCAATTAGCGTATTTTATTAACTAAGATAAAGTTTCAGAAATATAATGATCCTATTTTTAGAAATCTTTGTTGACAATTCAAGAACAATACCTATAACCTATATTATTTGTAGATATGTAACATAGTTTTCTTTTCTTTTATTTTTGGAAAAATATTCTTCTGTTATTAATAAATTTACTTGGGTGTTTATTAAAAAAAACTTCGATATTTAATTCATCCGGTACAAGTGATAACATTTTACTATAAGGCAGCGGTCGGCAACGCGCGGCCCGCGGGCCGCATGCGGCCCGCGCAGGTCATACTTGCGGCCCGAGAATGTTTTGTAAATATGTCCTAATAATATCAAAATAAATGCGTAAATAAACAAACCGCAAGCAACCGTATAGTCAATAGTGTGTAACGCGCTTCGATGAAATGTGCATATATCAGAGAATTTACATTTCTTACTTTAACTAAAACTGTTCTTATATGGTTCTCATCTCCNCTCATCTCTGTCACTCGGTAATGTAACCAAAAGGCCGGCAACATTGCCACGTTGAATGGCTCAAACATATAGTTGCCGATGAGACTACTATATTTGCGCCGCTTAAGGTTCTCTACTTATGCAGCGGCAGAGCCAGCACAACGCGTAGTCCTGGGAAGGTGGAATGGTGCAAGAGTGTCGACGCAGGTCACGTCCCACACTAAAGTCCTACCCAACTTTCACGGAAATAGCGGCATGCCGTCTGGTCTCTTGCCATCGTCACGTGCNCAGCGGTCGGCAACGCGCGGCCCGCGGGCCGCATGCGGCCCGCGCAGGTCATACTTGCGGCCCGAGAATGTTTTGTAAATATGTCCTAATAATATCAAAATAAATGCGTAAACAAACCGCAAGCAACCGTATAGTCAATAGTGTGTAACGCGCTTCGATGAAATGTGCATATATCAGAGAATTTACATTTCTTACTTTAACTAAAACTGTTCTTATATGGTCCTCATCTCTGTCACTCGGTAATGTAACCAAAAGGCTGGCAACATTGCCACGTTGAATGGCTCAAACATATAGTTGCCGATGAGACTACTATATTTGCGCCGCTTGAGGTTCTCTGCTTATGCAGCGGCAGAGCCAGCACAACACGTAGTCCTGGGAAGGTGGAATGGTGCAAGAGTGTCGACGCAGGTCACGTCCCACACTAAAGTCCTACCCAACTTTCACGGAAATAGCGGCATGCCGTCTGGTCTCTTGCCATCGTCACGTGCTAAGATGACGGTTTGATTCAAGTAAGTACGGCTGGAACGCCGACGGTAACAAGAGCGCGACGGATCACGTCGTTGATGTTCGCATGCCGTGGTAGGCGGTCCGCATTGCGGCTGCACGACAGGCCGTGGTGACCGTGGCTGTTGACGAGGAGATGAGGCGATGAGGAGAGCAGCATGGAGCACCCAGACGGAGGCAAACAGCGAGTCTGAAAGTGGTGTCATCAAACATGGTGCCTATATTTGATGACGGGAGAGCGAAGAGCCAAAGACCCGACACCCATTCACCCATAGCAGTAGACGAGCTCGCTCCGCAAGTAATTGGTAGGTCGGTGTTCGGGCATGCGACTTTCCAGGCATTTATAGCGCCAACCATGCATGGCACCTCAAAATTGACCAGTGTGGTGGGTAATATTTTCCTGATCAATTTTTCCGTGCCATGGATGGAGGAAGTAAATGAATACTGGAAATTTTGCCGAATCAAAAATTCTCCAGTAGTTTGAGTCCAAGCTCGTCCAAGGTCACATTTAAGATCGTCGCCACCTTTTGCGAGGCCGAAATGCTAGCAAAGGAGGCGACAGAATGGGAAAGAGAGACTGCCTCCTCAATCCCTTCTCGCAGCAGATGCACTGGGCGTCGTGGCAGACTTTCAGCCACCATAGGGCGCGGCCTCAGGACGACCGACTCGGTGCGTCTTGCCGTCCGACCAGCAGCAAGCCTCGAGGCGGCGACGTCGTGCTCCGCGCGCGCCTCATAGTGGAGTCCTGCGGCCGAGGTGACGGTCGCAGTGTATGACGGGTCCCGCCAAACCATCTGGTGGGCCAATACCCGTCGGGGGATAGGACGAATGCTTCGGCGATACCCAACCCTCCGACACATGGGTACATGAGGAACACGGGTTGGTTTTTAGTCAGTAAGAGTCTGACAGTCCCCTTCGCTCTTCCTCGAGGGCGGAGAGTCTCCATGAGGATTTGCCAATCCGACACCAAAAAAAGGTCCACATTTAAGATGGATAAGTTAATTTGGGGCAAAACAACAGTAACATTCGGGTTCTGGAGTTTATATCACAAGTGCGGCCCGCCGTTAAATTTTTTTGCTACCTAGTGGCCCTTGCCTACCAAAAGGTTGCCGACCGCTGCTATAAGGATATATTTCCTTATGTGCAATACATATGAAAAATACATTATTATTGCGAAATTATTTCAATACATTATGAAAATGAATTGCACCGAAAGACAAAAACTGATTAATGTCAACATAATTAGTCATTTTCTATAATTAGAATTTATAATTAAAACAATTTTAACTCTACCGACACTGCAAAAATGTTTCAATTGTTCCTGAGATAATCGCATCCATGCAAACTATTTTCCACCTTTTCTAAACTTTTCACCTTTATAATATTAGTAAGATAAAATATGAATATAATATTGACAGGGGCACTGCCGTACCCCCACATTTAGTCGTAATTACAGAGTTCAAAAAAACATTTTCTTTAAAGCTACAGTCCGATGACAAGTGTAGAGTATCGCATATTGCATGAGTAAGAACATATTATCTTATGTTATGGTAATCTTTAACCTGGGACATCCCTAAGATAATATATTTTAGGGTAACGCATCGGTGTTTTAAAGCTTCAATCCATTTTGTTTAGCTCTTGTTTTAACATTGAATATTATATAATATTCATCTATCTTACAATATTATAGGATCCAATATAGGTCATTTGGTGTATTGTGAATCATAAATATCCATTAGGTAAGTTTTTTTTATGGAGTTTCGATAATTCTGATATGTCTTGTCATCTAGGTACGAAAACATTATGAAATCTAAAACCCACTCGAACATTTTACCTACTAATTAAAAAAATACATGAACTATCATAGCGTTTTCTTGTATAGAACCGACATTTATTAGTCCATTAACCTCATTAGCACTTTCGAATGCATTATTAAAGAGCCCATAAAAACTACGGAACCACAAACTACAGACCTTCTCCCACTTAACAACACCGACATTAGCAAAGATTTGTATAAACAGCAAATTAGATAAACTCCGTTCACAACGCAATGAAAAAAAGCCAAGTGCGATCCCGCTTGGTAGATCGGGCGCTCACCCACCCATCCCAGTCAGTCTTGTGCCGGACGCCGGACCGTACTCACGCACCATGCTGCGTCTCTCCCTCCTCGTGATCCTCCTAACCCACCGTATACGAACCGCACATGTCACCGACACGCCGTTCACGAACCGTTTCGATAGGTTATACCAAAAGTTGGATAGACTTAATTCTCTGTCTCCGGAATTGACGGATGAAGATGAAGAACAGTTGCTCTCGGCTATGAAAGCTTGGGGGGGGTTGAGCTCTGAGCAGATGGATGGGGTGATGAAGGATCTTCAGCGGATGAAGGTGGAGAGGACGGATACAGGAGAACAGGACTATGGGGAGTCTTCATGGGATGATGAGGTAGGTGTTTTTAGGAATTAAAAGTGTTTTTTACACGGTGTTGTGCTTTTAAGAAGTGTTTGAATAAGTAATAGTGATAGTTTTACAATTATTTATTTGCATCATCTGTTTTTAGATGATAGTATACTTAATAAAAGTTTTGGTCTCAACAGAATTTTACAATTCTAAACGCCAGTTTCATAGGTCCTATTTAAAGTTCTAGATATATCTGATAGATAGTGACATTTAAATGTTTTTAATTCTGACAACTTTTCTATGGCATTATCTGTCAGATATCTATCCAGAACTCTATCTGGAACCTGTGAAACTAGCCGTTAGTGTGTTGTTTATATTTTAACTAAATCTTAGTTATAGCAGGTGCTACTTATGTCATAAAAGTGAACGTTTGTAGTTGTTTAAACGTTTGTTACTCAATAACGCATAAACAGCTGAACAGATTTGACATAGGTAATTAAATACACCTAGTTTATTCATGTTTTGTATGGATATCGCAACTGTCTTAGTTCAGTGCTTCGTGTAGTCAAAACATTATTTTATCACGTTCCTTTAAAAATAAATATAATAGGTATTTCAGAAGTAATTGTTAAACGTGATAACAATTAGGTACTTCTGAAATACCTATTATATTTATTTTTAAAGAAAAGTGCTTTTACTTTATCATTCTTTTAATAAAATTCCGATACAGAACACGGAGATTTTTTTAATAAGTTTTTATTGAACCTACAATAATAATTGCAGCTTTTTGTACACACAGTAAAATGAGAAGGGACTAAGTACGAGTACTTACTGTTTAAAGAGTTTAAACCAATGAAACCCCGTTGTATTTTAGGTTAACAGAAGAATAATATAGTAAACAGAAAAAGACAGTATTTTTAATAATCAAACATCATCGGTAGCATAAAATACATCCAATTAATACTATGGTATCCTGCCAGGGTATTCATGGTAAATAGGTCAAATGGGCAGTTGCTCTATGTAAAACACTGGCATCCGATGAGACTGCAAGCCGACCCCAAGATTCATAGGGAAAAGGCTAGGCAGATAATGCTATCCTAGTATCCATCTGTAAGTCGACCCCATCATGCATACTTAGTTGGGAAAAGGCTAGGCCGTTGATGGTATCTATTACTCACAAAACAAGCATGTGTCATATTTGTTCTAGTTTTTGTCGCTTCACCCTAATTCTATGTTATCTCTTTATCACTGTGCACTCAAATGCACCTGTCTTGTTTTAGTTGGCATAAACATTTTATGAGCATACGGTATAATGGTGGGCTTTTTAGGGTTCCGTACCCAAAGGGTAAAACGGGACCCTATTACTAAGACTTCGTTGTCTGTCTGTCTGTCTGTCTGTATGTATGTCTGTCTCCACGCTACATCTCACTAACCGTGATAGCTAGAAAGCTGAAATTTTCACAAAGGATATATTTCTGTTGCCGCTACAACACCAAATACTAAAAATGAAAAAAAAAAAAAATAAGGGGATGGGGTACGGAACCCTTTATGCGCGAGTCCAACTCGCACTTGGCCGGTTTTTTGTACCCCACTGCGGTAGAAGGTGGGTTATGTTTACGTTTTTATATAAGTATATCTACAGTAATTTTTAATAATTCTGAGAAAGCTCTGAAACGTATAGGGTAAGTTTTTTAGATTTTAATTTTACTTATCGTACCAAAACAAGGTACAGGTACCTGAAACTTTAATATTTATTTACAATTAATGATAATTTACAATTATAAACGACTTTAATTAATGCTTAATAGATGAAGATAACTTAAATGTGTAGTTTTGTTGATGAAAAATAGGTAAGCTTGTGTTTAGTATTAGTTACCTATAGTAGGTAGTTATATCGAATAAATAAAAATAACTATCTTGATAACTGAACCTATTTTGCGATAAGTAGGTACCTAGCTTTAAATTGTTTAACTTAGCCATAAATCTGTAATAATTATGATTTGAACTAAACCAAATTAATTCTCATAATTATATTGTAACTTAGGTACAGACAACAGCAGGTCAACGTATACGAATCTGTCAAATTTTACCAATCAAACATTAACCTACCTCCATTGTGATAAGGTTGAAAATCGATTGCAGAAATTTTGACAGATTGTGGTAACTTGATGTGCTGTTGTCTGTACCTATAAGGTACTTTAAACAACCTGGTTCAAACTACTGACAAACTGGTTAAAATTAACCATGCAATTATCTCTCAAACAGTTGACTACTTACTGCACATCCACATGAACTACACTTTCCACAAATAAAACTTAATTAAGCCTTCGTTTAATTATTTTTTAACCATTTTACTGTCAACACAAGTTGAGATTGAAAGCCGGTTAAAAACTGGGTTTAATTCAAACAGTTCCCAGGCTTGGTTCAAGTCTCTACTAATAAAAATAAATGCGTAACTTGCTGTGCGTTAATTGATAAGAATAAAACTTGTTACGACTAACCGCAAGTTAATTCTATTGGTTAACCTTAAACCCGTTTAAGTAAATCTGTGGAATAATTGCAATAAAGTAGGTTTTATTGCGGTTTAACTAAGGTCACAGAGTATATAACGAAAATACATAAAAAATGAAATAAACCAATATGTACAGACAACAGCAGGTCACTGTACCCGAATCTGTCAAATTTTACCAATCAAACATTAAACTAACCTAACTATTGTGATCAGATTGAATATCTATTGCAGAAATTTGCCAGATTGTGGTAATTTGGTGTGCTATCTGTACAAACTTAAAACAACTTTTAAATACTAAAATACTGCAGGCTAATAAAAACGTATAAAAAAGAACATGAGTGCTGTCAGGCGTCGAAGTATTCGTTCATTGTATATACCTAGGTATAAAATATACTTGTAGAACAAATTAATAAATAAAAGGTAGTAAATCTTATAACACAAAAAATATTCAAAAGAATTTACTCTCAATAACACAGAAAACCGTTAAATTATTTTGAAACTATACTCATCGCTCTATTAATCAATTTCTTGAGATTATTGCTGCACTTGTTTTGCCGCCGACTTCTAGAGCAATCTTTAAGGAATCCTCCAGTATTCTCCTTTTTTTAAATCGGCAAAAAATACTCTTTGTTTAAATTTTTAGTTAACGTTTTATTGGTTTGAATTCCCCATTTAAACCTGAAATTAGGTACGTAGTAGGTAGCGATTTATTGCATGTACTACCAACCTAATAAAACATCTAATTCTCGACAACAACTTGGGTGGTCTAGCTAGGAGCCGACACTTAATCCGTAAGTACTAAAACTCTGAGGAATTACTTAGATGAGATAAACGCGTTTAGTTTTTACTATTTTTTTCTTACTTTCCTAGAGTAATGTATGGTCGGCAACAAAAGTGCTTTCAGAGAATGAGAATAAAATCTAGTGAGCTTTTAAAACGATATCACCTTTTTCACGTGAATTGCAATGATACAGCACCTATGAAAAGTTTTCGAATCAGGTCAGTAGTTCCTGAGATTAGGGTGATCAATAGAAAAATCTTTAGCGTTATGCCTGCTAACGGTGGGTTGCATCATTTAACTATAACGATAACGGATAACCGAACCATTTTACGCTGTCAAATCGCCGATTTGACCAATGGAACACGGATAGTTATGGTTTAGTTATCGTTATAGTTAAATGGTAAAACTCTTACTAGTTGCACCATTTAACTATACCTAATTCAAGAGCTCGTGGATAAGTCAAAGCCACACGGATCGATCGACCATGAGGTTAAGCAACACTGTGCGTGGTCAGTCCATAGATGGTCCGTAGATGTGATCTTGTTATAACGAGTTTTGCGATATTTCAGAAGGCACGATAAACTGGTGGGTCCTGGCTGTCATTTGAACATCTTTGGCAGTAGTTATGGGTAGTATGGGTCTCTTCTACAAACTAGCTTGCTGTGCCCATCAGGGTCCATAATTGTGACAATTATACCTAATATTTCCACCTTATGTACATTATGGAATGCAATAAACGTTATGAGTATGAGTATGAGTAGTCAGAAGCCAGAAAGTCTGACAACCAGTCTTACCTACGGGTATCGGGTTGCCCGGGTAACTGGGACGTGGAGGTCAAACAGGCAGTCGCTCCATGTAAAACACAAATTCTCAGGTGCATCCGGTTAAACTGGAAGTCGATCCCAACACAGGAAAAGGCTAGACACATGATGGTGCAACTCTCTCTAATTATATCATGTAAATTTTATATACTGTAAAATTCGTTTGTAGTGCTACTTAATACTGAGGCTGTCTACTTAATTTATCGGCCGTGTAATACCGGCATTTACACACACAAAGATGAAACAACTAAACGCATAAACTAGATGATAAGTATCGACTGTCATAGACAAAACACGAGTTATGCTTCCACGTAACACAGTAACTGCAGTTACGTCGCATGAAACTAGCAACGATTGCGTAAATGATTGGGTTGATTTTATTTAGGTTTGTTAGCAATTAAGGGTGGATTGCACAATTTAACTATGATGATAACCAGACTATAACCAGCCGTGAAATAGCTTCCCATATATTTTTTTCTTCATCAGTATGACCCCTCCCGCTGTGGGTGACAGCGCGAGGAAGTGTCAGACTTTTACTGGCTAAAACCCACCGTGTTCCTTCGGTAGCCCTTTGTTTGCCAGGGCCGCGGTAACTCTTTCGAACAACCCGCAGCCAAACCCGCAGCGACAGGCTCTAGCCTTAATGGGCACCTCTGTGGAAATAGCCACCCATTGGTGGAATCGGCGATTTGACAGTTATGTCACCCTAGTACACATAGGTACTTATTATAAAAATGGTGTCACGATACGTTTTGCTTTGCGAGTATTTTTTCCTTTGGTATCTAATGTAAGATTAAGAAGCTTATACCAGCGACTTTACCCCCATCCCGTGGGATATTTTGAGCGCCCGGATAAAAAGTAGACTTCGTCGATAAAAAGGGCTATCTATATACATTTCACTCGTTTTTTTTGTAATGCTTCCGCAAATATCACAATAACACGGCTTAACCGATTAAGTTAAAAGCTACGTTATCTACCTACCAAATTTGATTTGAACCTTGATTTCAATTCTAGGATAAATTTTATGCAGATCGGCCGAGCAATTTTCAATTTTACAGCAAGTAATTACACAATAACCTTTATAGCGCCAATAAAATACAGAAATAATAAAATTATGTCTAATAACGCCCTTTGAAGCTAATTAATATTCATGTACATGTAGTTACAACCTTATACATGTTGGAAAACAAATTGAAATACGCCCAATTGAATAAAAAACCGGCCAAGTGCGAATCGGACTCGCGCATGAAGGGCTCCGTACAAAAATCACGTTTGTTGGGTCGATGCTCCCAAAAAATCTTTTTAGTATTTTTAGTAAGTAAGTTTTTAGTAAGTTTTTAGTATTTCTTATTATAGCGGCAACAGAAATATATCATCTATGAAAATTTAAGCTCTCTGGATATCATGATTCACGAGACTGGGTGATGAAGGACGGACGGACAGGCAGCGAAGTCTTAGTAGGATCATCCCGTTGGGTACGGAACCCTGAAACTCATTCCTTTACATACAGACATACATTTGCTATGATAATATATGGTGATACATTGCATAATGTGACATAACATGGGTTGTATAACCCATGCTTTTATGGTATTCAATCAAATCGTGTGCCAATCAGACATCTATAAATTAATATTTTGAATGAAATTCTATGGATTAATAATAATTGCGTATATCGTAATCCCCAATTATGTTATAGTGAACAGAAAACCAGATATGAAAATATTACAAAATTTTGTTAAAAGCTCTGTATGTGACTGTACTTACAATGTTGATAGAAATATTTTTAATGGACTCTTAAATCAATGAACGACCATGTTAATATAATGTATTAAAAATAGGTATTTTTATGTAGATCTACCAATAATAAAAAAATCAACCCCTATTTTTCTGGTCATCGGATCACCCTAACGGCCGGACCAATTTCGATAATTCAGAGTTAGGAGGTCTGTATGTTACGAAAAAATAAAAAGATACCCACAAAATTACAAAAATACGAAAGAAGTTTCGAGACGTAGGTGAAACAACTGGGAAGCTAGTAAATATATAAATATCTTATATGAAAAGTATCCTCATTCCAACATTACGAATAAAAGAAAACCAAAATAATTAAACTAAAGCATTTATCTCGCTCGACTACGTAACACAATAGTTTCAACCACAAATATTTAACTAAATATTGTACGCTAACGAAATATATTGAAAGCGAACAATGTTTATTTAATCTGAATCTAAATCGTCAATTAGTTGGAAAATGTTTCGTATTTACTTATTTATGTGTACTAGTTATTATTATAGGAATAATTGAATGTTTAAATTCATTTTATAAATTGAATGTTAGTAGCTGCTGCCATTTATTTTGCTCACTTTAAGTATAAACTTAAAACAATTACTTATTATCTATACTAATATTATAAAGCTGAAGAGTTTGTTTGTTTGAACGTGTTAATCTCAGGAACTACTAGTCCGATTTGAAATATTATTTCAGTGTTAGATAGCCCATTTATCGAGGAAGGCTATAGGCTACTTTTTATCCGGGTGCGCCGAGTAGTCCCCACGGGGCGCGGGTGAAACCGCTGGCAGAAGCTAGTATCTCATAAAACTTGCTATTAAAGATAACTAGATGTGTCTCAAAAGGTAGGTACTTATGTCTCTCTGTATGTAGGTCGCTTAAGTAGTGCTAATTGATTGAAACGGATTTAAAGATAGTGAAATCCTGTCCACATTAATATATTAAAGAAGTTAGAAGGGTAAAATAATAAAAAAAAAATTGGGTAACGCGCTTATTTCAGAGCTACTGGACTAATTTGAAAAATACAGTCTTCGATAGCTCATTCAATAATGAAGGCAATCCCGCTGGCGAGAGCTTATCTTACAATATGTATTTTTTTTTGGATAATTGGACTTTAAACTATAGATTACTTAAAAGTTACTTTAAGCTTTTAAATAATATAGCAAAAAAAAAACAATTAATAAAACTGGGTAGAGACAATTACATCAATTTAAATATTCATACTATGTACTAACTCAAATAGTAAAGTATCAAAGTCATGCGGTCTCACAATTGACTAACAGTTAACATAATCGTAAATTATCTAACTAATGTACTCGTAATTAGACTTTGACAAAAGTATAGCCGACCTAGAGCAAGCGATGTCTCAACTCAAATATAATTACTAGGTTATTTGATAAAGATCCTGCAATCATTGACGTACTACCTGCAATCCAAAAAATATGTCTAAGTATTACACTAGCTTCTGCCTGTGGTTTCACCCGCTTTCCGAGTAAATTATATCCCGTATCTGGATAAAAGAAGCACATATGTTATTCTGATGTATAACCTATACTATTGTAAATTTTCATCTTAATCCGTCCAGTACTGTTTGGCTGAAAGAATAACAAAACAAATTCTCACGAGACCGCGAGTGAAACTGCGGAAAACTGCCAGTATTAAAAAAATATCCGAAACGTATTAAATTCGTCTTAGAATGATCTCAATCACAACAAGTCGAGCTTGCTCCAAATAACTCAAAACTGATTTTATGGGTGAGAAGTTAATTAATTAAAAGTTGCATCTATAACTTATCTCGGAATTCATGGAAAACCGGTATTTACGTGCGCAATCTCATTAGTTTTATCAAGAGGAAAATAAGTGGGATATACCGTTGATATATTATGCATAATTACAATATGAAAATATATACACAATGGGTTTAATAGGGAGATAACGTTAAAGTGAAAATTGATCATTAGAAGTTGTACCGATTGTAGGTATCGATTTGAAATAAAAATCTATATAAGGTCGCCATCCTACGTCCGATAAATTGGTGACAGATTTTTTGCAAAAGCAAAATAGACCACTGATAACAATAGAGCAAGGCGCACGTCCTACAAAAAATCTGTAAGAAAATCCTACCAAAAAATCTGTCCTACATAAAGTCTGAGTTTTTATTGCCATAAAGCTGAATAGTTATAATTAAAACTGTTTTTGAAAATAGATCAATGAAACAAAAGAAAATTGACTATATTTTTAACATAAAAAGATACAAACCTATGATGTATTACGAAATCATAATCCCTTTCTAAACAAGCAGGAAAATTGACATGCATTAGTTAAAAAATCGTTTTTATAATCCACATTCTTTGATCGCAGAACTTTAATCTTGGAAATGTGTTCCAAAACTATAAAATGGCGGCGAACGTTCGCGCCAGACTCGCTGTCCGCCACACCTAAATAGAGCTCGTAATTGTGTCAAATTGTAAACTAGACGTGACCCGTGACTTCTGTTGGATTTTGTAATAATATTTAGTTGAATTCCAATGTGATTTGCGTCTTAAGGTGAATGCGACGACTAGAAGCGGGAAATTCAAATATAAAATGGTTTTTTCATGTTTTATCTAAGTTAACATTCAATATGAGGCGTGATCTTATGATTGGCGGTTATAATATCCCACAAAGTAATTTCTGATGTCCTTGTTTAACTCCGAAACTTCTTACAAATTAAATAACTCTGTAAAAAACGTTTTATTGCGCAATAAAACGTTTTTTACAGAGTTTTTTTTTACAGAGTAAGTTTCGGAGTTAAACAAGGACATCAGAAATTACTTTGTGGGATATTATAACCGCCAATCATAAGATCACGCCTCATATTGAATGTTAACTTAGTTGTTCAGTATAATTAAAACTGTTTTTGAAAATAGATCAATGAAACAAAAGAAAATTGACTATATTTTTAACATAAAAAGATACAAACCTATGATGTATTTACGAAATCATAATCCCTTTCTAAACAAGCAGGAAAAATTGACATGCATTAGTTAAAAAATCGTTTTTATAATCACATTCTTTGATCGCAGAACTATTAATCTTGGAAATGTGTTCCAAAACTATAAAAATGGCGGCGAACGTTCGCGCCAGACTCGGCTGTCCGCCACACCTAAATAGAGCTCGTAATTGTGTCAAATTGTAAACTAGACGTGACCCGTGACTTCTGTTGGATTTTGTAATAATATTTAGTTGAATTCCAATGTGATTTGCGTCTTAAGGTGAATGCGACGACTAGAAGCGGGAAATTCAAATATAAAATGGTTTTTTCATGTTTTATCTAGTTAACATCAATATGAGGCGTGATCTTATGATTGGCGGTATTAATATCCCACAAGTAATTTCTGATGCCTTGTTTAACTCCGAAACTTCTTACAAATTAAATAAACTCTGTAAAAAACGTTTTATTGCGCAATAAAACGTTTTTTAAGAGTTTTTTTTTACAGAGTAAG
>NWSH02000008.1:1176239-1187664 GCA_002382865.2 Heliothis virescens
AAGTTTCGGAGTTAAACAAGGACATCAGAAATTACTTTGTGGGATATTATAACCGCCAATCATAAGATCACGCCTCATATTGAATGTTAACTTAGGTAAAACATGAAAAAACCATTTTATATTTGAATTTCCCGCTTCTAGTCGTCGCATTCACCTTAAACATGTATCATTGAGTAGATAACATCGCATTATTTCCTACATGTAGCTATAGGTAGATCTAGTTTAGGAGCCATTTATGCTAGATTTCTACAACCTATCTATCCTTAGTTTTCCGATTAGATATTGAAAATGGACATAATGTCAAAATTCAATCAATCGCAGAATAAAAATCAACCACTACTCTTAATTATTATTGTACCCAATCTGATTTCATGTAAGTATTTTTGGGTCAGGATGTAAGAGATTATAATATCAGTACACCTTTTACATCTCATTGTAAGCTATTAATTAGTCTGTGTTAAATCGTAACAGAAACACAAATAGACGGAATTACTTGCCTGTACTTAATATTAGTTAGGATTTGTAACTATCATCATCATAATTCCTTTTTATGGTGCCACCGTTGGGCACAGACCTCCTCTCACACAGAGAAAGATTGAGCGTTTGTAACTATAAATACCAATAATAATTAACGACATATATTAACACTAATTATACTACTATACCATCCTGATCCTCCTGCATATAATTAAGTTATAAATATCTTGAGCTTACAAGTTCCGATCAACGATAGTGACAGGTAACAAATCTTCCCAATAAGGTTACAGCGTGATGACACATGAACTAGAGGCGTGCGCGCGCGCCGATCATGGTCACACCGCGGTTATGTGATACTGAGCTATGGTGTTTACATTTAATAGAGGCTATAAAGTATTAAATTACATTAATAAAGACTTAAAAATTAGATCGAAGCTGTAAAATAGGTGTTAAAATTTGGACTAAAATGTAACTAAATCCTGAAATATTTATGTTCAAATGAGAACTAGTGCCCTGTAGTGAGACGATAAAAATGGCTAATGATGATGATGCGTAAAACTGAGGTCATTTGTACTGAAAATATTGTTTAAGATCATATCCATCAACAAGTAGGTAAACCAATATTAGAAACGGGAAAAAATTGGTATCATTAGATAGTTATTTGTAACCTAAAAGCTCCGAAACTACTGAACCGATAAGAAAAAATATTTCACTATCGTAAAACTACAGTATTCCTGGCCGACACAGGTTATATTATATCCAAGTACGGGAACAACTCCTGCCGCAGGAAACTCAGTCTCAACCCAGTTGCCGCGTCCCGGGGCAACTGCCCTGGTTACTGGGTTGAGGGGCTGTTTTTCTTTAATCAGATAGTCAGAGAGACAGAGTTTATTTTGGCATTAATTATAACTCAGCACATCTGGTTAGACTGGAAGCCGACCCTAACATAGTTGGGAAAATGTTAAGCAGATGATGATAACGAGGCCTCTCTGACAGCCTCTTGAATGATAAAATATTTTCATTATTTTATCATTCAAATAGAATTTAAAAAGCGTTCAAAAAATTCCTCCCCAGCGCCTTCAGCCGCAAGCATTCGAATGTAGTCACAAAATAATTCTATGTTACATCCTTGTTTATCATACACAGGTCAAAGTAACCAGTGATATACAATTTTACGACCAGTAATTACGTATTTTAATGTCGCCATTACAAGGGATATTAAAACTAAACATTATGCATCCTTATAGAATTGATTATGAACTATAAAATGTACCTACAACAAAACGTTTATTACTTAGAAAGATTGTAACTAAAATATACATTATGTATGTAGTACAATGAAAATATATTTGCATGTGTTATAAGGTAGATTTTAATTAGAGAAACAAAATCTTTTTGATGGGAAACTCAGAAACGCACGTACCTAGTTTATATTCATGTTGTAAACGCATGAAAGGAATTTAATAACTGCATTAAGTGAAATGATATGGAAACGAAATTAACGTTCAGAAGTTATTCCCGAATTCAAATAGAATGTAGTATATGTATAGGCAATCCTTCTCTGTGTGAGAGGAGGCCTGTGTCTAGCAGTGGGACGATACAAAGGATAATGATGATATGTGTAAGTTTTTTGCTGCAAAATCCTTCAAGTAATTTTTGCGTAACAGAGTAACGAACATCTACATATTGATATTAGCTAAAACCTCTTCTACGTGGTACCCCATGCATCCCGAGGACGCTATTTCCCGCATCCGGATAAAAAGCAGCTTCGGTCCTTTCTCAGGCTCTCGACTATGTGTATTATTCTGTATACTTTTCATTCAGTAATTTAGACATTTAATCCTGATAGTCAGACAGACAGAGTTTATTTTGGCATTAATTATAATATTAGTATGACGATAAAAAAGCACTTTAATATATCCGTATATGCATTTAATTGAAAGAACACCATGTGGTCAAGATAATATGCGCCATTACTTTTACTTCCTCATAGTCAATAAATACATTAATACGCGGTGTATTATTGATAGGGATAAATTGGCGGCCTATTTGGCTGCGCCCACGCACATCTGCGTGAGGTTCCGGGTTCTCTTCCTGTGTCGTGACCGATATATTTTATTGAAGTAAAAGTGTGAGTGAGATGGTTAATTAATTAATGATTAGTCAAAGTCAAAGTCAAAGTCACTGGATATTCATATATCTAGGTTATTCTGTTTTGAAAAATTCATTTTTCACAGCCGCTAGCACATCAACCTATCTCAATGTGTGTAATTTTTTCAATAGATTTTCAACCTTATCACTATAGTGCCAGGTCAATGTTCGATTGGTAAAACTAGACAGATTCGGATAGGTTGCCCTGATGATGTCTATAAATAAGAGAAATAACTATTCAAACTATACCTCTAATATCTGGAATAACACCATTAGTGTTATTTTTTATCCTAGATCATAAAATTTCCTGTTTCCTCCTCTAGAATTCCTGTGGTTTATCATATCCACAGGAATGTATGTTGTTTCTTTATAAGGAAGTAAGTTGAGTTGCTGACGTTAGTTATATTTGTTGCTAACTCCTGAAAAATAACTAAAAGGTTGCCTTGTTTTTTATGTAGGAATACCTAAAACTAAAAGGTTCATTTAAATACATAAATTAGATATACACTCTATAATAATAATCAATTTACCGTTATAAATTACATATCTTTTACGCGCAGTTTCGTTTCTCCTGCGAAATTACCAGCTAGTGGAATCTATAGGTACTTAATATTATAAAGCTGAAGAGTTTGTTTGAACGCGCTAATCTCAGGAATTACTGGTCCGATTTGAAAAATTCTTTCAGTCTAGTTAGCCTATTTATCGAGGAAGGTTATAGGCTACTTTTTATCCGGGTGCGCGCAGTAGTTCTCACGGGAAAGCGGGTGAAACCGCTGGCGGAAGCTAGTAAAATATAATTTACCCCATGATGACACTCACTGACATAATTTATAGCTTCTACAATCGGTTAAGTTGTCCTTTTATTTTACCACAAGAAAATAAAGGTTAAGAAAACTCCAAAACGTCTTAACTCGTAGTAGCTGCATCAAACAAAAAAAAATCAAACCATCAGGAGATGGCTAGATTTTTGTTTACGTAAATTATAATAAGTACGGTCAGCATCAAAAGTAGCTGAGCAAATCAATGTTTTTAAAAGTGCCTCACAACGTCTAGGATCGTAATTTCTTAACAACACAAACGCCAAAATTTGCTTCACATCCTGAACTTCAAAAAAAGTAGATGAGTAGTCCGGTAAGTTAATGACGACACGGTGTTTAGCAGTTTTGAAAATTTTGAT
This sequence comes from Heliothis virescens, assembly GCA_002382865.2. Classification (NCBI taxonomy): domain Eukaryota; kingdom Metazoa; phylum Arthropoda; class Insecta; order Lepidoptera; family Noctuidae; genus Heliothis; species Heliothis virescens. Next base: position 1,180,045 of record NWSH02000008.1, read on the forward strand.
TTGTTCAGCTACTTTTGATGCTGACTGTACATGGGGTAAAGAAAAAGCTTAAAATATTTCTGAAGCCAACAACCTCACATTAAGCTGTAAAGTACTCATAAAATTAGTTAATACTCATTCAAGAGGAATACCTAGGTATTTTATTACGTTAGATACTTAATCAAGCTATGAGTATATAATTACTCGCTCATTCCGTTCGTAAATGTTTTGACATCAAAATAATATTTCAATCGTAAATGTCAGGTATTTAACGGTTAAGTTAACGCTGTAAGAATTCTTGGTATTCGTAATGATCGTAGTTCAGGTGTTTTAAACTGCATTTAAGCCTGCCACGTCAGACTGGTAGGACAGATAAAAATGCCGATTTTTTGTAGGACGGTCTTACTAGGATTTTTGACCGATTTTTTTAGGACGTTTTCGCTGCTCTATTGTAATCAGTTTGTTCTATTTTTCTCCTACATATCGGTCATCGATTATTTATTGGATGTGGGCTTACAGCCTTAGAATGGCTTGGAATATGTAGGCGTACCTCGTCTTGATGCTCCCTACTGCGGGATTGTGCAAAAGAGTTGCCTCGGCCCTGTTACAAGAAGGGCTCCAGAAAGAACATGGTGGGCGTTAGTCAGTAAAAGTCTCCATAGCGGGAGGGGACAGTTAAAAAAAAATACTTGCCAGCTACTGCATCTACGCATTGCTCGTGCACATGTATGTGGTAGGAGCAGGGCGCGTCATTTCAGTTTAGAAGAGTTCTACCTTTCTATGATTGATTTGACTGAAAAATAAGACATTTTCGTAAACTACGGGGCCCACTAGGGCTAGAGCCCGCCAGGAGGCCCAGCGGGAGGGGTCATGCTGATAATTTCCCATCGATAAAAAAAAGGTACCTACTACTACTAAAAGTATTAAAATTATTTTCAGAAACAAACTTCTCGGTGCTCCTTCTCTATTTTTTTCTTCAAATGAAGGAAGTCTCAATAAGATATATGAATAACTACTAACTGTGACTGACAGTGCAGGTAGAACCCTGGGTTCTATCGGCATCCCGAGTTAACTACTTTTCACAGCCAAAGTAGGTATGTGCTTTCTCAGGTTCTACTCTAGACTATCTGTGTACTAAATTGATACAGTAGTTTTGGCGTTTAGCCCTTAAACGACGACCTACAGAGTCGTGTACCTACCTAAGTTCAGTAACAATCAAAGTAATAGTTAATTTTAACCGCATGATAATATTAACGATTGAGCGACGGACAACCTGACCCCACATCCTTTTACGATAATAGTTACGTCTGTTACTAGTTTTCTTACAATTCCTTAGCAAATACCAAGGAACTTTAAAGTACCTCCTTATCAAAGGCTAGCTTCTGCCAGCGGTTTCACCCACGTCCCGTGGGAACTACTCGGCGCACCCAGATAAAAAGCAGCCTATAGCCTTCTTCGATAAGTGGGCTATCTAACACTGAAAGAATTTTTCGATCGAACTAGTAGTTCCTGAATTAGCGCGTTCAAACAAACAAACAAACTCTTCAGCTTTATAATATTAGCATAGATTGGCTGATTTGATTAATTGGCTGACATATAATATCCCACTGATATAAATATGAATGAAAATGAAGTACCTAACTTAGTACATGTTTTTAGTAGGTACACTGTTTGTGCAGGGTTAATTTCAGAAGTTCTATATAAAATTTTAGATAGATCTGATGATAGTGCCAAAGAAAATTAAAAATATATCTATGACTTTATCTGTCAGATAGCTATGTAGAAATTCATCTCTAACATGTGAACTGACTGTGACTGCATTTTCCGCACAATTTTCCTGTAAAATTAAATTAAATTTTCGCATCTCAACCGCGTTATGATTAAGTCTATTTATTGAAGTGACGTCACGCTAGCTGGCGGCGTGCGCGCAGCTATCGTGCAAAGACAAGTGCACTGTGATTTATACATCTGACACTTTGACACTTTGACACTTAGTCATAAAGTCACAACTGAGAAACTGTTACGATCGAGCATTTCCTAGGAAAGGAAAAATAGATCGTCTTTGTAGTGTCCAAAGTACTTTATTTGTGTTGGTTTTGTATCGTGTATCGTTCAAAATGTATCTTTCAAGCCAAAACTGCTGGATGGTTTTTGCTGAAACTTGGCATTAATATAGTTTATATGTCAGAATAACATTCAGAATAGGTATTTTTATCCATGAGCGGGAAATAATTCCCTCGAGGTGCGGCTGACGGCAGTTGCAAGCTAGATTTTATCAATAATTTTATAATCAAATACTTGACTCAATAAATTACAGGAACGCTGTGTTCTTTTAAATACTAAATGTAAACGACCAAAATTACATTGCAAATTGTTTTTATTAATTTAATAAGAATATCAACGAGTACTCCGCTGGTACCTACATCGATTTTCGATTAAATTGTCAAAGTAAAACTGTAAAAAGAGCAAGTTTTTGATCGATCGACGCAAGCGCAGCGCGGTTACTTTCTGACGGTTACTTTGTTTATTTTTCGAAACAAGTTATTTCTGACCTCCTTGAAATTATTTATGTTCCTCTTTGTGAATATGCGAGTAAAATGAAAACATTATCAAACAACGGTATTTCAAAAACAGGGTAGGAAGGGTTTCAAAATATTACAAAAAGAACTGAGGAAGAGACATCACGTCATTATGATTTGGAATTGGAGTGAAGAGGATGTAATAATGATGATGCTCAGTTATGTTAAACGGGCCAATAGAAAAAGTAGGAAAATATGCGAGAGTAGAAAAGTTGTAAGATGGAAGAAATAGATAGACATAATATCAGTGCTCCCTGGCAGGTTTTATTGATAAAAAGCATAAGTACATATTGGTAGATCGGCCACGTAACTTTGAAATTCTGAAGTTAACCGTTTGACTCCTTACGAAGTTCGTATAGAAATTGCCAAGAAGTTTAGCGAAATTGGCCAATATTGACTACACAATAGTAAAAAAATACTACTGCATGAAGCGGCAAATGACTAACTTCAGAGTTTTAAAGTTACATGTAGTATAGTTACTTCGTTAATAAATTTTAAACTAACAATAACAAAACTGACCTATCTAAAATGATATGAATGGTGCCAGAATTCGCACCACAAATGCAATTTAATCAATAACTGTTCCCGTCTCATTGACTCACTTGAGACAATTGTTTGTGAACCACTTATAAACATCTGGTTATCGTTAAGTGAGAAGCTTTCAACTACTTTAATATCAACGGACACTGATGAATGACTGCTACTACAATGTAAACTCGAGAAATTACTATAGCGCCCTGATGTTAGCCATTATACGCAATTGTTTTTAATTCATAATTGTTGAAGTTTTAATAAGAACTAGTGCCTAAGTCAAAGCCGTGCGGATCGATCGATCATAAGGTTAAGCAACGCTTGGCGCAGTCGATCCGTGGATGGGTGACCATCTTGTCATAACGAGTTCTTCCGTGTTCCGTTCCCGGCTATCATTTGATCATCTTTGGCAGTTGTTACGGGCAGTCAGAAGCCAGAAAGTCTGTGACAACCAGTCTTACCAATGGGTATCGGGTTGCCTCGGTAACTAGGTTGTGGAGGTCAGACAGGCCGTCGCTCCATGTAAAACACTAGTTCTCAGCTGCATCGCGGTTAGACTGGAAACCGACCCCAACTTAATTGGGAAAAGGCTAGGCAGATGATGATGACATACGAATAAGATTGAGACCATAAGAAACACGATAACTATGATGAGTATAACGACTGAATTTATACTGGAAAATGTTCTTTTGAAACTTATTTTACCGTAAAACCACAAAGAGTTTCTGAGAGCAAAAGGCGCCGATATCTCAACGATATTGAATGGTAGGCTTTCAGGAAAGCACTTAGGCACCGAATTTGATTGATTACTGAGAGTCGAATTACCTATGTAGCACTTAGGATGACTTTACTTAATGTAACTTAATAGTGTCTGTAATTATTCAGTTTTTTATTCATTTGTATTTAATTCTGGAGATAATTATGATTGTTCCTCATTAAGTTATGGATATACGGTATGTATGTTTTAGGTTTAGTTTCAAAAAAGACGAGAAAAGATATAAAAGGGAAAGGTATAATGTCATGTTTTTTGTTCGTCCAAAGTACGAAAGTTACATTTTCTCGTAAATAAGTGCCCAATTAGTACATTTTCTCCAAAAAAATCTTCGGTACTTGTCCAAAGAAAATACATAAATAAATAGGGTCTAGAAATCCTGAAAAGTTATATTTTTTGCTGTAGACCTCCTTTTAAGATAAAATACAACGGTATTTTAGTTTCAGAATGTAAGTTTAAATTCTATTTCTTAAAGAAAATCTAAAAACCAGTGTCGAGGTAAAAGAACGTTTTTCTCAGAATAACAGATTACGTAATGATATGTATCGCTTTGTAACACTTTTTCTTTCTTCACGATATCAGCTGAGATAAATCTCTTGTAAGTGGGAGAATAAATTGTCGCACATTCTAAACAAAAACAATTTCAGATAATATCACCGGTGATATTTGAAACTGACACTTATTTAGTAAAGGTTAGAAGTCATTTTCAATCAACAACCTAACAAAATTATTATATTATCACAATAATTAAAATATGCTACAGAAGAAAATATACTAAGGCGTAGCACTTTGCTACGACGTAGCTCGTAGCCATGCTACGCGCGTAGCAGACTGGTTAATTTAATTTCACATCGGCGAGGCTTTTTTTCTTTTATAATAAATTAAAACGAGTTTCCATATTAATCTTATTATCTTTTTCTTGTTTTTATCACAACCACGTATATCACTGGGTGTAACTATCATAAGACAGATTGCTTAGGTGCTATGAGAGCTTGGTTTCGATTCTGAAAATGACAAAAAGATTTTTGAGCCTAGAGTATGAATTTTTAAAAGAATTCAATGTTACAATGTGGTATATTTTATAATATAGAATCAGGATAGATGTTAAAGAGTTATACAGTAGCTTATTACGTACAATTCACATTATGTGCAAAATTGAGTTAATCCTGCAAACACACAGCTTTGTTAAATCCTTCGGGAAAAACAAGCAGAAATGCCTTGAAATTAAAAAAATACAAGTTGATCTAGAAGATATGGCAAGCTAGCGTAGCTGAACGCCGCGAAACAAAGCAATCTGGAGGCTTTTTGAAGGGAAACGAGTGCATTTTATGAAATGACGCTAAATTGCTCCAATTTCGAGCGAGTTCAAAGCGAAGAGTTTTTAACTGAAGCTACTAACTGGTATTTTTTGATCATTTTCTTTGGCAACTGGCTGGTTTAATTTGAAAACTGATGCTTTACCAAAATCTGTTCGAATTTTCGATAGTTTGTTCTAGGGATGTGCTATTTTACGTGAACTGAATTTGAAAATGAGAAATCTGATATAGAGTGTACACTGTTATCTTCACTGTTATCTTTATCGGTCGATAGTTTGATCGGGCTCATAGATCTGTATGGAGATAAATAGCAACATACAATGATCGGGTCCACTGCTGGTATCAGACTGACTAAAAATTTTGGTTTTCACATCCAACTATCGGATCAACTATCGTTCGATAATTTAGTTTACGTTACGCATTTGAAATTTATTGTGTGTACAGTGAAACACCTATCTGAAAGATTTTTTTACAGTCAAACCTGAATTATTAATCAATATTCATAGTATATATATACAACTATAGTTTAAACTAAGTTATTATTGTATAACCTTGACCAAATTACAAACTGCTCACAAAGATGTCATTAAGATTCGAAATTATAAAGCTATAAAAATTTAAATCTACTTATGCAAATGTTCCTTGAAGTCTTAACTCCACGTTTACTCTTCCTACCAAATAAATATTTGTTAAATAAATAAACCTTTGAATATAAGGCAAGTGCGTGTCGAGTTAACTCACATTATTTATTTGACGAAGGTTCGAAATATTGAATATCGTAAGCAAATAACTTTCAAACAAAAAAGGTATTTTGTCTCGAAGGAAAAGCGTTTTTCGTGTTTAGGGAAAACTTAGAACATAATATGGAACTTAATTTAAGTGGTTATTCTGAGTTACTTCCACCTAATTTTCAGAAAATGGACTAATCTGTAAACTTCAGAATTGAGTCGAACCAGAGCACTTTATATTCAGTTGTTTTTTTGCTATCTTAAAACGTTAGCTTCAGCTTTAGCACCATCATCTCGCCACGCACCCAGATTAAAAGTCGCCTGGATAGAATGGGGTATCTAACACTGTAAATAATTTTTGAAATAGTACCAGTAGTTCCTGAGATAAGCACATTTAAACAAACAATTTTACAGCTTTATAACAACAGTGTAGATATAAGCTTGTTCTTACATTTCCAAATATACACAAGCCAAAGTTGTTATCATGGAAAGTGGTCGAAACAGCAGGACACAACTAGTTTAAAATTAATCGCTAACAAAGTTAAGCTTTTTTACAACCAGTTAAAATAAGTATTTTATTCATTCGTCTTTTTTTCAGTCAACTATAGGAGTCTGCTTTCAGTAACAAAGCTGAACTTTGTAACTTCGTTTAGTCGTCAAAGTTAGTAAAATGCACTTGGTATATTATTGGTTAAAAGACTTCGAACCATCCTATACATATTGTATCTATCACAGTGGTTCCTTTAGTTACTTTAGCTTGGGTTTTTGGGTTGGAAGGTACTTATAAAACTTTTTAAGTGTAAGGTGAAATTAAATTATGCATAAAACTGAAAAAAAAAAGTAATGTCTTTATTTACCTTACAAATTTTGGATTTCAATAATCTATCTATTGATTTGTTTACTAGGGAAAGAATTTTGATATTAGCCTCATACAAGTCATGTCAAATTCCTGTCTCTAGTAAGCAAATAAATGAAATGAATAGATAACTGCGGATTTCTATTATCAAACTATCCGTTGTTTTGCGGTTAGAAATTTAAAGGAGAATGAGCGTTTTGGTCTACCTCTCCTCTAGCATTAAGTGATACATCAATAGAAAGCTTTTTTTATGTAGAGTATTTTCTTGTATTACGGCTATTGTCATTTGTTAGTATTTAGGGAGTTAGAGCGAGTTTAGTGAAATAATAACTACGTCTAAAATCTGCTCTAAGTTATGAAATACTGATAATCGATAGGAAGTATGTTAGTATGAAATATTGCATTTGAAAAGTCCTTTCGAATGATATATGTCTCATTTCTATACAAGTGATTTATTAAATGAAAACATCTATCGATACTAAAATTATAAATTAACTCTAGCTTCGAAATTACTCACAATTCGTCGAAGGTTTGTTAGCACGAAATATTACTTATAAAAAGACCTTTTGATTGGTACATGACTCATTACTAGAGGGAAGATATCGTTTCTTAAATCCATATTAAGCATCAGTAAAACACATTTGTTAAGCCACATCTTCTAAAATACTAAGACTTGGTAAGCGGTGTGTAAAGATAAAATGTAGCGTTGAAAAAGACCTTTTGATTGATATACGACTTGTGAATAGAGGTGGGGTAAATTGACTGTAAAACATGTTTCAGTAATATGCTTTAACGGTGCTGTAACATCTAAAGTACTAACAATTGATGAGTAGTATGTTAGTACGAAATATTGCGCTTG
>NWSH02000008.1:1187689-1198795 GCA_002382865.2 Heliothis virescens
TAGCCTTAAACGACGACCTACAGAGTCGTGTACCTACCTAAAGTTCAGTAACAATCAAAAGTAATAGTTAATTTTAACCGCATGATAATATTAACGATTGAGCGACGAAACCTGACCCCACATCCTTTTACGAATAATAGTTACGTCTGTTACTAGTTTTCTTACAATTCCTTAGCAAATACCAAGGAACTTTAAAGTACCTCCTTATCAAAGGCTAGCTTCTGCCAGCGGTTTCACCCACGTCCCGTGGGAACTACTCGGCGCACCCAGATAAAAAGCAGCTATAGCCTTCTTCGATAAGTGGGCTATCTAACACTGAAAGAATTTTTCGATCGAACTAGTAGTTCCTGAATTAGCGCGTTCAACAACAAACAAACTCTTCAGCTTTTATAATATTAGCATAGATTGGCTGATTGATTAATTGGCTGACATATAATATCCCACTGATATAAATATGAAATGAAAATGAAGTACCTAACTTAGTACATGTTTTTAGTAGGGTACACTGTTTGTGCAGGGTAATTTCAGAAGTTCTATATAAAATTTTAGATAGATCTGATGATAGTGCCAAAGAAAATTAAAAATATATCTATACTTTATCTGTCAGATAGCTATGTAGAAATTCATCTCTAACATGTGAAACTGACTGTGACTGCATTTTCCGCACAATTTTCCTGTAAAATTAAATTAAATTTTCGCATCTCAACCGCGTTATGATTAAGTCTATTTATTGAAGTGACGTCACGCTAGCTGGCGGCGTGCGCGCAGCTATCGTGCAAGACAAGTGCACTGTGATTTATAACATCTGACACTTTGACACTTTGACACTTAGTCATAAAGTCACAACTGAGAACTGTTACGATCGAGCATTTCCTAGGAAAGGAAAATAGATCGTCTTTGTAGTGTCCAAAGTACTTTATTTGTGTTTGGTTTTGTATCGTTATCGTTCAAAATGTATCTTTCAAGCCAAAACTGCTGGATGGTTTTTGGCTGAAACTTGGCATTAATATAGTTTATATGTAGAATAACATTACAGAATAGGTATTTTTATCCATGAGCGGGAAATAATTCCCTCGAGGTGCGGCTGACGGCAGTTGCAAGCTAGATTTTATCAATAATTTTATAATCAAATACTTGACTCAATAAATTACAGGAACGCTGTGTTCTTTTAAATACTAAATGTAAACGACCAAAATTTACATTGCAAATTGTTTTTATTAATTTTAATAAGAATATCAACGAGTACTCCGCTGGTACCTACATCGATTTTCGATTAAATTGTCAAAGTAAAACTGTAAAAAGAGCAAGTTTTTGATCGATCGACGCAAGCGCAGCGCGGTTACTTTCTTGACGGTTACTTTGTTTATTTTCGAAACAAGTTATTTCTGACCTCCTTGAAATTATTTATGTTCCTCTTTGTGAATATGCGAGTAATGAAAAACATTATCAAACAACGGTAATTTCAAAAACAGGGTAGGAAGGGTTTCAAAATATTACAAAAAGAACTGAGGAAAAGACATCACGTCATATGATTTGGAATTGGAGTGAAGAGGATGTAATAATGATGATGCTCAGTTATTGTTAAACGGGCCAATAGAAAAAGTAGGAAAATATGCGAGAGTAGAAAAGTTGTAAGATGGAAGAAATAGATAGACATAATATCAGTGCTCCCTGGCAGGTTTTATTGATAAAAAGCATAAGTACATATTGGTAGATCGGCCACGTAACTTTGAAATTCTGAAGTTAACCGTTTGACTCCTTACGAAGTTCGTATAGAAATTGCCAAGAAGTTTAGCGAAATTGGCCAATATTGACTACACAATAGTAAAAAAATACTACTGCATGAAGCGGCAAATGACTAACTTAGAGTTTTAAAGTTACATGTAGTATAGTTACTTCGTTAATAAATTTTAAACTAACAATAACAAAACTGACCTACTAAAATGATATGAATGGTGCCAGAATTCGCACCACAAATGCAATTTAATCAAAAACTGTTCCGTCTCATTGACTCACTTGAGACAATTGTTTGTGAACCACTTATAAACATCTGGTTATCGTTAAGTGAGAAGCTTTCAACTACTTTAATATCAACGGACACTGATGAATGACTGCTACTACAATGTAACTCGAGAAATTACTATAGCGCCCTGATGTTAGCCATTATACGCAATTGTTTTTAATTCATAATTGTTGAAGTTTAATAAAGAACTAGTGCCTAAGTCAAAAGCCGTGCGGATCGATCGATTCATAAGGTTAAGCAACGCTTGGCGCAGTTCGATCCGTGGATGGGTGACCATCTTGTCATAACGAGTTCTTCCGTGTTTCGGAAGACATGACAAACTGGTGGGTCTCGGCGGTCATTAGAAACATCTGTGGTAGTCATTACGGTAGTCAGAAGCCAGAAAGTCTGACAAACCAGTCTTACCAAGGGGTGCCAGGTTTCCCGAGTAACTGGATTGTGGAGGTCAGAGAGGCAATCGCTCCATTTAAATCATTGGTTCTCAGCTGCATCCGGTTAGACTGGAAGCCGACCCCAAAATAGATGGGAAAAGGCTAGGCAGATGATGATGTTGAATTTTTAATCCATCATTTCTAGTTAGGTACCTACTTATTGTAATATCTGCAACAGTAAACAACTTGAAACCCTGGGTTCGATAACAATGACGTGTCTTAAGTGTTGGTATTTCATGTAACGAAATGTTTATGTTTATTTATAACTCAAAAACAAGAGATTATCGTTAAGCAATAGAATTTTTGTGAACATATTACTTTTTAAAAAGAGTGTCTAAGTCTATGGAGTTTCTTGCCGGCTTCTCCATGAGACCAACTTTTTGGAACCGTGCAACTAGTGTGACGTTTCATAGGAGCCTGCAAAAGCCTATTTGAAATAAAAACATTTGACTTTGATTCTTAATCAAAATAATTAATTACCAGTAGGTAAAGTTCAAAGTCAAAAGCTTTCTTCGTAGGTTCTTGTGAAATATGTGACACTTGTTGCACGGTTACAATTGATGGATACCACGGAGAAGAACCATCAAGATATTCCATAAACACTCTTTTCAAAAATGATAATGTTCGCAAAGACTCCGTTGCAATTATAATAACCAGCTGAGAAGATAATACTGGCGCACTGATTAATTTTAAATCGAATAGTAGCAGCTTAAGAATAGTTAGCAACGCTGAAGGAAAATATAGTAGAAATCACAAGATTATGACGAAATGGAGAGCTTCTCAGAAACCCGCCATGTTTATTTATGTGCGGTTATGAAAGTACACATGTGGTTATATGTGCATATATATGTATGTCATTGCTACATCCACAGCAAAGGCAAAAGAAGATTATGATGACCTAATAAGCAAGCTAGGTAAATATAATAACATTTAGGCGATTCAAAACCGCGGTAGGCGGTGAAGAGTCAATCTCAATGTTGTATTGGCCTCTATAAAATCCGCTAATCGCCATAATGAAGACATTGTTTAATTCAAAAATTCCACAGGTATGTTTGTCATCAGTCTTGTACTCTTTATCGCTTGGGGGCACAGGTTTATTAACCTTAAAAGTTCTATTATCAGATGTTTTCCAAATCCATGAATTGTAAAAACTACTCTTATCAAGATCGCATTCGAGGACTTTTTCTAACCCACAATTTGACTTTGACCCTAATCCAAGATCATTCACAAGGAACATCAGAGAGTTTTGCGACTACACTTACCTACTAAATATTCTAGGAAAACATATAACTGGACTCAGCTCAAACAGTAAATAAATTAAGTTCAAACTAGGTCGCGAATATATCCAACTCCACCTTACTATTGTACTTAAATCTTGACCTGTATATACATACAAATTCCCCGGGCTGTCTGTGCGACTTGTAAACACGTATTGCTGATAACCTCCCAGCTCCTTAGTGAATGGGCAGCAATCTGCGCGCGCGCATGTGACCCGAAACCAAACCGCTTGAATACTTACTGGATAATGTTATTTATGTTGCTTTTGTTGAGGTATTTGCTGAGCTTACATTTTATTGTGTTATGTAAATTTTGTAAGATTGAAAGATAAATGTGACGTAGCATGGCTGAAGAAATGGTTATTTGGGAAATGAGTTAAGACAGAGGATACTCTATCTGCGGAAAAAGACATGCTGCGCTGAACCCAAATGAAAAATAAGTGCTCGAAATTTTAATCAGAAGGCATTTCTGATTTCTGCAAAATTTCAGACAATTCCAACAGTAAAAATACATTCCATTTATTGGAAATCAGTTACCAAAAACACTAACTAATTATTATTTACTTTCTCTTTTGTATCTACCATGTATCTACCTATAAAATAATTAGGTACTCAGAGTTTTTTTCTGAATTACCTACATATTTTTGGCAATAATAATGCCTAGCTGTCAGTCGGTTATTGGCTTATAAAATCCCTTTATCAAGTCACAAATTCCAAGGAATATGGGCTCTATACTATAGGGACCGTCCATTAATCACGTGAGGTTCGAATAGGGGGGGGGGGGTATCTATAAAATCACCAAGCTTCACATCACATCACTTTTTATACCTCAAATGTATCACCAAGGGGGAGGGGGGGTGAAAAAAAGCTAAAATAAACATCACGTGATTAATGGACGGCCCCATACCAGTATTCACATAAAATCATCTATGAACAGCTACCGGTAGCGGTCAGTTTTGTGGCGAGCGCGATAATAAGACGTTACCGGCGACAGGTAATGGTGTAGTTGTCGCACCTCATACGGTCAGCGTCAAAAGTAACTGAGCAATTCAACATTTTAAAAAGTGCCTAACAACGTCTAGGATTACAATTTATTTACAACACAAACGCCAAAATTTGTTTAATATTCTAACCTTCAAAAAAGTAGAAGAGTAGCTCGGTGTTGAGCAGTTTTGAAAACTTCAATTTGTTCAGCTGACTGTACAGACCTACTGGTCGCGCTGGTAACGTATACTGGCATTATTGTGACACGCGGGTTTGTTCGTAAGCTGTGCCATCTTCATGGAAATTTGTGATGGGATATTTAGTAGCTGTTGCGCTTAGTGGTCTCAATTTTTCCAAAAGGGAAACTCTAGCAGAGACCCAACTCGGTTTCTTTTTTGTCAATTTTAACTAATTGTTATGTCTGTTTATTATTACTTTTTGTAGTATTTTCTTTTAAACAATTACTGGTAAAATATAAGTACAACTATAAAGTAGAAAAATCACCAACATGCATGCCCATCGCTATAACTATATTGACAAATCCCACCAGCTTAGGAAAGACCTATCCCAGCATTAAGCGATTTTAAGATGTGACGACGACGAAGTAGAAAACAAGAGGATAAACTAACAAACAGAATTCAAATGTTACAGCTAGTTTTACAGGTTCCAGATAAAGTTCTAAATAGCAATCTGACAGGTAGTACCATAGAAATGTTTTTAATTTTGATTACTTTTCTATAGAATGATCTGTCAGAGAGTTATCGAAAACTCTATCTGGCACCTGTGAAACTGGCCGTTAGTATCATGTCGATAGCAACAAAAGAACATAGATAGATCTTAGAAGCCATCCATTACATCAATGCTGGTCGTTGCGCTATTCCCGCAGAAATAAGACAAAAGACGCGAGTGTTTGATGTTGAGTGTTTGTACAGACGACAGCAAGCTACCACAATCTGTCAAACTTCTGCAATAGACTTTCAACCTTATCACAGTAGCAGAAGGCTTATGTTCCTTTGGCAAAATTTGACAGATTGGGGTAGGTTAACCTGCTGTCGTCTGTACCACTGTTACCGGATTCCTTTAATTCTAAACAGGTCTTTAACATTGTCCTTTGATTTGATTGTTTTTGTATCGGTTTAGAGGTTAAGCTAATTTTGTCACGGTCGGACTTGCGATGGGTTGAGATAGAAGTCAATGCCTGGGTCAGGTTGGTTTTCTCTGCTATTAAATTGAGAATTGCTGGATTTTATTACAAACGGTTAATGAGTTTTTGAGCTTTTAGAGAATCAAGGAAGAATAAGATACTAGTGTAAGCTATAATTTAAGCTGCATAAGCACTAATAAGCAGTCAGTTAGCATACTTTGAATACCTATCACATGACTTCAACCATATTTGTCATTTTTACTGCAGTATCTTACACTTTTACAGTAAAAATGATTGAGAAAATTTAAATCAATTTCTAAAGTGAGATTACATATTATTGCCAGTGGTATGCTGCTAATAAGCAGCTTCTGCCTACGTGATCCCCCGGTAGATGTCATTAGTAGTACTATACTTCAAAGCCAAGAAATGACCGGTTTACGCGAAAATTATCTGGTTTTCCCACTTATTGGTAGAAAGCTATTTAATACGATATAATAGCTGGTTATTATAAAGGGATTATACCCATTTGTATAGGTTTGATCCTTAAGTGAAAATGTTTTCCTATCTTACGTTCATTATCCCAATTTTTCAAACCTTGGTGGCTAGAGTTAAGCTTAATAATTGAACTTAATTGACAATATACTTTTATAATTTTGATGATAAGCATTTATGAGATAAGACAGTATGTACAGTAAAAGATACGAACAAAAGTATCGTAATTATACTATCGCCAACATGCTTATAACTCGCAAATGACACAACTCATAGTTACACAAAACAAAACAAGCTATGTGTGGAATTGAGAACCGCCCTTAAAAGTCTCGCAAGACTTACAAAAAATATGGGCCTAACACATAATACAATGTAATAAGCTCTCAATCGGTCAAGCGTGACCCGAACCCACAGATCCAGTTTATCCAGACCCGTCGATATGATGATCAGTCATCGGAGAATGCAGCGCAAAAACTAACTCGAGAAAAACTTGATTGCCAGCAATATACAACCAGTTCATCTTGTTGGAATATTATGCTTATTATCTGTGCATAAAATACACCTCTTGTCTCTATTATTATAATGATTTATAAGCTGTGAGATTTAAAATTATAACATCACTCAATGATAGCTTTCTTGAACCTACACCAATATTTTAAGTTCGAACATATCTGTCATCCGTATGCTGTTATGCAAAATCAATGGGCTCTGTGATTTAATACAATGGTCCTGTGAATCCTGACGACTAGTTAAAAATTACATGTAATAAGTCTCATACAACTTTCGACAATCCACATCATTGATAGACTGTTGGCGCAATGGTCTTCGTTTTGGACTGCCAAACATAGGGTCCCAGGTTCAAATTCCGGTTCGGTCAAAATTTGTGTGATGAGCATGCTTGTTCTTTGTGGTTTGGGTGATAAAAGATATGTTTATTAATGTATTTATGTTAGTGTATGCAGTACATCAGTTGTTTTAGGACCCATAACACAAGGTAATCAATAGCTTACGATGGGACGTATGTGAAAGGAGACATACAAGTGGTTCTTAGATTAGCAACATAGTACAAAGCAGGCACAATAGTAAGAGGCTTATCATTAGTTGTAAATTAATTCGAAAGCAGGTTACTGAGGTGTTCACTGATAAGATAACCTCGTAGATTGCAGTGTTTGAACTTTGCGTGAAGTTGCTGTGACTGACCTTAATATGTTGCAGCTTGGTGGGTTCCTTTCAGTCAAAGAAGGCATTTATCTGGAAATAACTGCTGTCAATGTTTATGTTAATCTAGATAAACTAGACGAACTATTTGATAAGATAGATTGAAAGAAGTTTAGCGATGGGAACGTGTTTATTGTTTGTTTGTTTAAACGCACTACTTTTGTTAGTGCTACATAGCCCATTAATATTTCAGTGCGCAGAGGAGTTTCCACGAGACGCAGGCAGGTGAAACAACTGACGGATGCTAGAGTAATAAATAATCGTTAATCATATGTATAAGAAAGCACTGCAGGATAAAACTAGTTAAAATTCCACGCAGTTAAAAATAAAGATCAGTTTTAACACAAAACATACCTTAATAATTAGATATAGACAGCTACTTCTCGGTCTGCTAAGACTTAATTACAGCCATCAAATTATAATCAAGAGTATGTCATCATTAACTTTTACGTACCTGTCCTTGACTACTATGAGTCTGCCCTTTTAAGACAACATGATAAACTATCCAGCATTCCAAAACTGATATTACCGCGTTCCTCGAATCAAAAGCAGGTGCTGCGGAAGTATAAAATCCAGAGGTAATCGCGGTGAAATTAGTTGGAACACCAACAACCAATTTGCAGACTTAATCAAAAAGTAATAAGGTTCAATTTGAATTGCCGTAATGGAGTCTTTTATGAGCAATTTTGACGAGGTAAGGTTTACACTTTCGAGAATTAGACGCGTGCGCAGCTTGCCAAGCTTGTGATGCCAAATTGCTTGTTATTTTAGCTGCAGTTATAGAAATTGTCTACATTGTAAGATGTGTCATAATATTATTGCAATATAATTGACTTTTCTGTGTAATAGTTTCGGCTTAGTCAATTATTTAGTCTGAGAAGCATATCTACGAATTTATCTAAGTATTGGTCATGCAAAACTATTTCTACAGTTCAATAGAAATGTGCTTTTGAGATGCACTTATTTTACCTTGTTGGTATGCCGTATTCTATCTGAAATCTTAGATATTTTACAACTTATAGGTAAGCACTGTTAAAATTTGTGAATTTTGATCAACTGATCTCATGGCTAATATTATAAAACTAAAGTTTGTTAGTTGGTTTGTTTTGGAAAATTATATCTGTCTAAAAAGTTTCATCGAACCACGAAAGCCAAATCGAGGGGAAATGCTAGTACAGATTGACATATAGTCTTGAAACGTTAATATATATAGCATTATTCTAGTGATTTTGACTACAAAGTATGTTTTGTCACCCAACACACTTGTTGACACATTTGAGTAACAATTGACGCTGCCTGCAATGTTCTCGTTGCATATGCTTGTATGTGATTATGAAGGAACCACGCTACGTTTCTCGTGATCATGCAACTCACGATCTAAGATCAGGCCTAAAATTAGATATTCCGAAATAATCCCGAAAACTAGGTAAACTTGAATTAGGGCTAACATGCACACCTAATTGTATTTCAGTCAAGTTTATGTATGACTTGAATAAACAATAATATTTAATGTGTGATGTTACATACGAGATTCTTGCAATTTTCTAAGGAGTACCTCAGGGTTACATTTTAGGTCCGATCTTATTTTGCCGTCTGAAAGAAGTACCTACCTATGTAATTTCAATTTCTATAAGTCGGTATAAGCAATACAAATTAAATAGATACATACTCGTTCATAATGTCAAGATTGACTTATCCTATACACGTAAAAATACTTTTTTAATACCTCATACAGTAAAACCAAACATTTAATTACTTTCATAGACGTTTGCAAATAAGCACTCCAAATGCCATAAACTAAAACCCACTATACCATAACCGTTGAACAGATCAAAAACATTCAATAGATTATTTTTTGCTTTGAAGTTCATCGATTGACTCGAAACTAAACAGAGAGAAAAGAAACACATGGCCACTATAAATACTGATGCTATTCTGGGTAGCGGGTTCAAGCCCGGACGAAGCATTCCTAACGAGTGACTACATGCTTTTGTACTTAAGTTATAAGGCGTAACTTAATGTACATGTACTGAGATTTGAGAGCTATTAATTGGAAGTTACGGTCGCCATCTTGCTTTGAATCAACAACAGCATTGGTTGTAAATTTTGATGGTTTGCATTTACTGTATTTTCTCTTCAAATATGTTTCTTGTTGGATTATAATATCAACGATATTGAATATCGAAAAACAAATAAACGATGACTGCAGTTCCTACTATATTTTTAGTAATTTACGGATATGCAGAAAAAGTTCTTAGAAAATATAAACCTATATATTTTTGGACATCTCAGATTTAAAATACTTCTATGATAAAGATAAGATAAAAAGTAATTTATTTCGTCAATTAATACGGTGATCAAGTG
Source organism: Heliothis virescens (assembly GCA_002382865.2). NCBI lineage: Eukaryota > Metazoa > Arthropoda > Insecta > Lepidoptera > Noctuidae > Heliothis > Heliothis virescens. The sequence continues at coordinate 1,197,623 of NWSH02000008.1, forward strand.
GTTAAGACGAACTAAATTTTTGACAATTTAATTTTAAACGCTGTCAGTGTAAATAATTTATCTATCAGTAGACAATGAATTGAATGTTGAATGAGTGCCAGATAGCTATTGTAACCGCGACTGGCATGCTATAGTAAGTGCTATCCAATAATGAAATAAAGTTGGTACAATTTTTTTAGGCAAAGGAATAGATGAAATTGGAAATAAAAGTTTATCGTTAAAGGTATATTTAAATATTTAACTAGCTTCCACAATCGGTTTCATCCGCTTTCTAAGCTATTGCGTCCGGAACAATTTCAGCACATGTATAAGCTGTAATGTTGCCAAGTTTTATAAAAATCCGTTCAGCTGTTTACACGTAATGAAGTATTCACGCAATTTCACCTGTATAAGTTTATGATAGGTAATTAAATCAAACCCAACCTTTACCTACTCTAAAGGTTTAAGAATTTTTATCGTTTTCCAAATCTTCAAAAATCTTTCAATTTACCTATAGGACCTAAACGGAGGTTACCTAAACCTCCGTTTAGTTAATTCACATGACAACATAACAAATATCCGGGCGCCGCTCGTAAATAACGAACAATTTACTTAACCACTCAGAGAACGGGGTCACTGAATGTGAAAACTATGTGAACGAACAAATTGACAGTTAAATTTACGAGTGCATTAGATGCGTCGCCTTTTATAGCTTTATCCTGCAAATTGTATGCATTTATGCGATATACATGAACGTTGAATGCTCATGTTTGTTACTACAAATTGGAATTTAGACTGCTGTTAGATTTATAGCCTGTTTATAGCAGTTTGTGGGTTTGTGTTATTACTTAATTATATTGTTGACTAGTTTTTAGTTCTAGAGTTGCCCTATTTTGAAAAATTCGCTGTTTATTTTAACTACGTTGATACAGTCGACATGGTATATCTATGCTAGTAAAATGTTTGATATATGCTTCATTAGGTGAACCAATTTTTATACAGTTTGATATTCAGTTAAAGTGAGGCTGTCTTATCTCTAAGAGGGATCTCTTTCAGACAGCCTAGAGTTACCTCATCTGCCTAGCCTTTTCCCAACTACGTTGGGGTCGGCTTCCAGTCTAACCGGATGCAGCTGAGAACCAGTGTTTTACATGAAGCGACTGCCTGTCTGACCTCCGCGACCCAGTTACCCGG
>NWSH02000008.1:1200836-1213216 GCA_002382865.2 Heliothis virescens
CGATACCCATTGGTAAGACTGGTTGTCAGACTTTCTGGCTTCTGACTACCCGTAACGATTGTTAAAGATGGTCAAATTTCAGTCGGGACTCACCAGTTTATCGTTGCCTTCCGAAGCACGGAAGTACTCATTACCTATATTATAAATTACTATTTAGCTTACTTTACACAACTAATAAGTCCTCGTGTTACTTCCAGGATTTCGTGGGCGATTACCCAATGGATGGCAATGAAGCAAACGACGACTGGGATTCTGACGACCTGGCAGACTCCAGTTCCACAGCCAAGCCTCAGATCCTGGGGGTGACACCTTCGGCCTTCACCAGGACCGGGCCCGTGAAGACTGTGGTGGTATCGGCTGTGGAGACCATCGCGGCCACCAATGCTAGGCCGAGGATCTTGGATGATCGTGAGCACCCGTTTTACGTAATACTTATAAGGAATGGTATCAATTAGTGACTGTGTTATAAATTGCTAAGTATTCATTTATCAGAAATTATGCTATATTCGTCCAATTTGGAATAATTTAAAGGATTTTTATCGCTTTTGCTTAGCTTAGATTATGATTAGCCAGTTATCTTAGATTTTCATGAAAATAATGTTCATAACTGTAAAGACTCTTAAAAAATATGTGTCTTTTGACAATTAGAAATTATGACATAACTCATAATAAAGCTAAAATTTAAATTCAATCTCTAATAGCAAAACAATGGTTATAAATAATAATATATAATACTAGGTTATAAAAATCCACAGCAAATAAGTTGATATTCATGTTCCAGCAATGACGCCGGTGGAGCGCGCAGCTCTGCGCCGGGCAGCTATGGGCAGCATGAGCGACTTAATAAAGAACGGCAAGTGCGTGGACCCTCAGCCTCGGTGGCTCATCGTCAGGCAGCTGGCACCAGCTGCTGATACTAGGTAGGTTTTATTTGACAACTTTCCAGCCTTAACACTAGGAGGCGGTGAAAGGGACCCTTTGGGGTGTTTTCTAATGTAATTGGACTTGAAAAAGTGTTAATTTACATTTCCTATTTTCAATAAATGATTTTGACTTTCTTTTTTTAATTAATGTTGATTTTTAGTCATAAAAAAAAAATACATGGATGTACGAATGTGTGAAATGTACATACTTATTACAAAAGGCTTCAGATCAAAAAGATTGTCGGTCAGTTTCATAGGTTCCAGAAGAAAGTTCTAGATAATACCATAGAAATGTATTTAATTTTGACAACTTTTCTATGGTCTAATCCATTAGATAGCTATTTAGAACTTTATCTGAAACCTGTAAAACTGGCAGTGTTTCTCATAAAAGGTTCATCACAGATACGTTGGATAACTCTACCTACCTACTAAGATTCCGTAATGCACAATTGCAGGTACCTGCCCCCGTGCGTGCAGTTGCACCGCTGTGCGCCCGACTCGGGCTGCTGCGTGAATGAGAGCGAGGTGTGCGCCCCCATCGAAGGCAAGAATGTCGTGCTGCCCTTCTATGTGAGTAAAGATAAAAAGTACTTTATTCAAAGTAGTCTGAAAATCAGCACTTTTTGAGCTCAATTTTTAAAAAGTCTTCTTCAGCGTCTTAAGCTTTGTTCAGCAGCAACATTAGTGAAGGATATTTTTTAAGTACCTAAATCTCTTTTTGGGATTAAGCTTGTTCTATTATTTGTGATATTTAAATCAAGCATCTAAGATCCGATAAAAAACCTAAAAAAACTACATAAGTAATTTTCATAAAATAATATCTGATACAAAGTGATAAATACCAATACCAAATATGTACCTACCAATAAATACAAATTTCAATTTTACCCTCTAGATTTCAGATTAATTAGATGAAAATTGACCAAAATCCGTTTTGGACTTAGTACCATCATTTGGAAAAATAAATTTTATACTTACTCTAAATTAAATTAACACCTCTTCCAGCTCCACAAAGCAATTGGCCCAATGAGCGTAGTGAAGATGCAGTTCTTCAACCACACTCGCTGCGCGTGCGTCTCCCGGGACACTCTGCAGATGACCGTCCCCTCCAAGGTGCAGACAAGCTATGAGAGCCAGGAGGAGCTGGAGAGACCCTCGCGAAGGGTCATGGCGGAGAGCCAGAATGACTGGAGGACTCCCACTGAGGAACCTAACTTGGGAAAGGATGATGAACCTACTGCGCCACCTCAGTTGCGAAGGTAGATAATAAAATATGTATTTATTATGCTAAGTTGGCTTGGTCAGCAGATATAAAAAAAACTTCTTTTATCCTTTTTCTGCTCCGCGCTATATCGCTTTGTTGGTTGATAGCTTTCTTTTCGACCAAACCTAGTGTTAAAAAGTTTATTGAGGAAAACTTTTGCTAAATACTTTTTGCGAAGTAGTTTCCTCGAGACGTGAGCGAAAACAGGAATCAGCTGGTCTCCTATACATAGATAGGCTGAACAATATCTTAACAGCAAGTAATTTTTCCAGATGCACATGCCCAGCTCTATTCCTGGCCAGCATGACAGACAACGAGCCTTGCCAATGCGTGTGCGACTGGCCTGACGCCGGGCGCCGCCGCGACTGCCAGTATCTCGCCAAGGGGAGAGAACATTTCGGCCTTCGGGACAGGGTCTGTGTAGCCCGAGGGGACTGCACCACTCCGGCCTGCGAATACGGACCCTACGACAGATCTGTGGGCAAGTGCCCTTTGAGAAGGTACAGAAGAATGAGGTACCATTCGCGAGGAAGGTATCAGGAAAAAACGATGGTGGTGTGAGGGAAGCCAGAGTTGGTGCTAGGTATTCTATGGTATTATACAAACATGAGATTTTGGTAGCAGTCTCGCGATGTTTTTGTATGTTTTATGTACCAAATATTGGTTTGGTTTTAAGAAATTGTAAAACAGCTTATGAGTCTAATGTTTTATGGATTTATATTATTGACTATTGACAGAAGTAGAAAGAAACATTTTCTGCATTTGACAGTCATTTAAATATTCAGCAGTTAGCTAACTAAGCTGTTATTTTAACCAAAATTGACGTTTATTTTAACTTAGAGAGATTCAATCCTATTCCTGTATTAGAGAAATAGTTCTAGCATAGCCTTATCGAAAATTATTATATTAGATTTAATGGGCATATGACATTTCTACGGTTGATTTAATCGATTTAGGATGGCTGGTTATGGTTTGGTTATCATTAAAGTAAAATGGTGCAATCCATCTTTTTATGTAGGCATTTCAAAGCTCGCATATGGCTGATGGTTTCATAAGAATCATTTTCGCTGAAACTCTCACAAGCTGCAGCGATCAAAATTCGATATTTACGTAAATTACTTTTTTTATATCACCTGTCTGTGCAAGTGAATTGTATATGAGACTGCTTATTGCATGTTATAATTACGATTATGTATTTAAATATAAGTTTAAGTAGGTACATTCGAGAAAACTCCGTAGGTAGTCGTTATCGTCGCCTTTTCAACTCGAAGACGTCCACTGCCGGACAAAGACCTCCCAAAAGGTTCGGCACTTTGCTCGATCTTCAGCAACCCGCATCCACTGCTTTCCGGCGACCTTGACCAGATGGTCCGTCCATCTAGTGGGGGACCTGCCCCCACGCTGCGTCTTCCGGGCTGTGGACTCGAGAACTTCTCTACCCCATTCATCTGTCAAGTCATCTTTTCTGCGATTGCCACTTCAGCTTTGAAATTCTTTGGGCTATATCGATGACTTCTTTCTTCTGCGGATATCTTCGTATTTGATTTGATCACGCAGAGAAATTCCTAGCATAGCCTTCTCCAACGCAGTGGTGAACGTTTTTGAAGGTATCTTTTTATCTGCCTCCCTGCAGCAGTTGGATGGGTTTCTTAATCTGATCCTGAAGACGAACTGACATGGCGTTGTGATATACACCTCAGCACCCCGATGTATCGGTAGTCAATTTGGCACCAGTGAAGATACTGGAGTACAGCCCAATAGCCCTATAGGAATCTGGAATCTCGAAGACTGTAATTGTTGTTGAATGTGAACATTCATAGGGAGTATCGAACTAAACAGTTGTTGGTCCTTGTTATATCTTTTGTCATCCAATAATACTGCGAAGTATGAACCTGTTTTATATATACATATATACAAGTTATATGTTGTGCCATAAAGCTAAACTGAGTCAGTATCATATATTTTTGAATTAGTTCAAAGGTCATGTATGTAACCTTTGTCCTTACTAACATTATAAGAATATTTCATTATATACGAAGGTAGGTTACTCTAGTCTGTTCGTTTGATTTAAATAAGTTTTTATGGTCATGCTGCGCTAATTTGGATTGAAATAAAAGGAGAATAGATGATTCTATCTTTTAACTGAGCCATCGATGGTTATTACTTAGAAATATCAGGTAAGTACTTAATTATGTAATTATTTCCGTATTTCAAGGTTTCAAGATATGTATTTTAGTTACGGGAACAAGGCCGTAAGATGAAGCAGTTACTTATGTATCTCGTAAACATAAGATTCTGATATTCCTAATACATATGAGATTAAAAAACTTTAATTCATAATATGTAAAAAAACTATATAACTATTTCCTTCTAAAGATATCTTCACTTATTTAGTGCAATGAAAATACTTAAGGATTTGCATACTTTTATATATAGCGCTTATACATAAGTATAGGTACTAAGTGTAGTTGCTTATTTTGTAAATTCCGTATATTGTATTAAAATCGCATAATATTAGATATTTGTAATGTCTTCCGTATGTAGAAGAAACTCGAGGATTTGTAATATTAAGTTGTAAATAAACATAATTTTAAAATATATAACTTCTGTTTCATTTTCGTTTAAAAAAATATTGGAACACTCGTAATACAAGTTTTTACTAAAAGAACAAGGTTTTAGCTGGTGGAGACTCACGAGCTCACTTTCTTGGACACCGGGAACTATTCACAAAATTTGCAAAAAAGAGCAACGGGGATATGAGCGGCTGAAAGGTGAATATGTCTCACTGGACTTTAAAACTCAGATCACACGCCTGTCCAGCATCTCTGGCTCACTCACCACTGACCAGGAGGCCACCCTCCGAGCAGGGCTACTAACCCTTCGCTAACGACGATGAAGGCAAGCCAAAGGTGGGAGACCGCACCATGAGGTATACGTACTATGATAATTATTAAAATTCTGTCTACATACATCTATAGCTATTCGTGATATTAAAATGAGCAACTTCAACGATAAATAAAATTAAAATAACAAAATGAAAAGACACGGAACTGTTTCTCCAGATAGTAACATAACAACCATTTGTCATATTAATTTAAAACTTACTTGAAAATAAATAAAATAAGAGGTAGAAGCAAATACTAGATATTAATTTATTGCAATTGGAAGCAGTTGTGTATCCAGGTGCACTGTGCACTATCAATATTATCTTTGCATATAGCACTAGCTTTCTCCTGCTACTTCACCCGAGTCTCGATCTGGTAGATAACTATACTTCCATCATCATCATCTTCCTGCCCTGTTCCCAATTTTATTTGGGGTCGGCGCAATATGTTTTTTGCTTCCGTTTCTCCCTGCACGAAGGACATACTGACGTTCACTCCCTTCTCACTCATGTCATTTTTACAATTATTTCAGCCGTTTCAGCGTGACAGGCGGAGTTACTGTCGCAATTACACTATTAGTAAGGATTTATAAGAAACGTTGTTGCGTATTTAAATCTGAATATGTGAAATGGAAACGTTAAAAAAATATATTTTGTAAGGGACATCCGGACAAGGATAGACATGTAATCAAGTAAAGTGGGTTTTGATGGCGCTTGTTCATAGTTCATTCAGCAACTGTGAAGTGTTTGTGAAGTACCTACTATGTTTCTTTTTGCTTTTCTCTTTAGACTTCCTACTTATCAATAAAATAACCAATTCATAAGTTTTAAGACCTAAAATTCGATAATGCCAAAATACAAAACTAAGAATAAAAAAAATTCAAGTCTCACAAAAAGTACAAGTAAAATAATACCTATTTTTTCTCGAAACACAAATGCATATTTGCAGTCTCGCGCTGTACCTATTACAAACACTGAAACCAACTGTAAGTACCAAACTGCAGGAAGTAAATAACTTGCACCAAGAAAGTAAATACTTCACTAAAAGTTGGTTTTAATTAATTTTCATTTGTATTATTTGTTCAGTTGTTATCTTAGTGAAAAACTAATACAGAGTTCGTATATAAGGCCTCGCACGCTGAACGAAGGTACAATTTGCTGAACATCGAGCTACGGAACTTCACAACAACTTAAGATATTATATCTTCAAAAATGAAGACTGTTTTACTGTTGGTTGTTGTTATCGTAAGTACATTTTTCATCAGTTTTTTTATGCTATTTAAACAATCAAACTTTGAGAGAATATATCTAGACTAGATCGCTTTTTGCAATAGAAATTTTCACGCTAATTTCATCATCCTATCTTCAGTGCTCCAAATCTTTAATGGAAATTAATTAAGCCCAATTAAAAGGTTAACTATTGCTAATTCTGAGCAATAGTTAACCTTTTAAGTGATCTGTAATTAAAGTTATAAAAATTGCTCAACAGAGCCCAAAATAATTATTTTTAGCGATAAACTTCTTCGTAGCTTTAGTGCTTCATCTGCCAAGGCTTTTTCCTCAACACTGTTGTGGTCGACTTCGTTTTACATGGAGCGACTGTCTATCTGATCTCCTCAGCCCAGTTATCCGGGTAACCTAAAAGCCGTATAAGAGTCGTTGTCGGACTTTCTTGCTTCTGGCTATCCGTTATAACTGCCGAAATGTACAGACGACAGCAAGTCAACCTACACGACTCTGACAAATTTTATATAAGGTTGATAAACTATTGCAGAAATTTGACAGAATGTGGTCACTTGATGTACTGTCGTTTGTAGATACCACAACACGAAACAACTTATCATGACAAGATGGCCACTCATCCGTGAACCATCCTCCTAAGCGTGGCTTAGCCTTATGATCGATCGTTCCGTGCGGCTGTTTCTAACACTGGATTTTATAACCTATCTATCCATTTATTTGCAATATTAAAGATCGAATTTCCCCATACCTTTTAAGCTCCATATAAATTATGATAAAACAACGGACAGGTTATACAAATCGGCAATTAGCCACGATCTCCATTTTATTGAGGTGGGTTATAAACAAAATTACAGAATTGGATAGTGGCCGCTAATTTGACACTTTTCATNACTAACCCTTCGCTAACGACGATGAAGGCAAGCCAAAGGTGGGAGACCGCACCATGAGGTATACGTACTATGATAATTATTAAAATTCTGTCTACATACATCTATAGCTATTCGTGATATTAAAATGAGCAACTTCAACGATAAATAAAATTAAAATAACAAAATGAAAAGACACGGAACTGTTTCTCCAGATAGTAACATAACAACCATTTGTCATATTAATTTAAAACTTACTTGAAAATAAATAAAATAAGAGGTAGAAGCAAATACTAGATATTAATTTATTGCAATTGGAAGCAGTTGTGTATCCAGGTGCACTGTGCACTATCAATATTATCTTTGCATATAGCACTAGCTTTCTCCTGCTACTTCACCCGAGTCTCGATCTGGTAGATAACTATACTTCCATCATCATCATCTTCCTGCCCTGTTCCCAATTTTATTTGGGGTCGGCGCAATATGTTTTTTGCTTCCGTTTCTCCCTGCACGAAGGACATACTGACGTTCACTCCCTTCTCACTCATGTCATTTTTACAATTATTTCAGCCGTTTCAGCGTGACAGGCGGAGTTACTGTCGCAATTACACTATTAGTAAGGATTTATAAGAAACGTTGTTGCGTATTTAAATCTGAATATGTGAAATGGAAACGTTAAAAAAATATATTTTGTAAGGGACATCCGGACAAGGATAGACATGTAATCAAGTAAAGTGGGTTTTGATGGCGCTTGTTCATAGTTCATTCAGCAACTGTGAAGTGTTTGTGAAGTACCTACTATGTTTCTTTTTGCTTTTCTCTTTAGACTTCCTACTTATCAATAAAATAACCAATTCATAAGTTTTAAGACCTAAAATTCGATAATGCCAAAATACAAAACTAAGAATAAAAAAAATTCAAGTCTCACAAAAAGTACAAGTAAAATAATACCTATTTTTTCTCGAAACACAAATGCATATTTGCAGTCTCGCGCTGTACCTATTACAAACACTGAAACCAACTGTAAGTACCAAACTGCAGGAAGTAAATAACTTGCACCAAGAAAGTAAATACTTCACTAAAAGTTGGTTTTAATTAATTTTCATTTGTATTATTTGTTCAGTTGTTATCTTAGTGAAAAACTAATACAGAGTTCGTATATAAGGCCTCGCACGCTGAACGAAGGTACAATTTGCTGAACATCGAGCTACGGAACTTCACAACAACTTAAGATATTATATCTTCAAAAATGAAGACTGTTTTACTGTTGGTTGTTGTTATCGTAAGTACATTTTTCATCAGTTTTTTTATGCTATTTAAACAATCAAACTTTGAGAGAATATATCTAGACTAGATCGCTTTTTGCAATAGAAATTTTCACGCTAATTTCATCATCCTATCTTCAGTGCTCCAAATCTTTAATGGAAATTAATTAAGCCCAATTAAAAGGTTAACTATTGCTAATTCTGAGCAATAGTTAACCTTTTAAGTGATCTGTAATTAAAGTTATAAAAATTGCTCAACAGAGCCCAAAATAATTATTTTTAGCGATAAACTTCTTCGTAGCTTTAGTGCTTCATCTGCCAAGGCTTTTTCCTCAACACTGTTGTGGTCGACTTCGTTTTACATGGAGCGACTGTCTATCTGATCTCCTCAGCCCAGTTATCCGGGTAACCTAAAAGCCGTATAAGAGTCGTTGTCGGACTTTCTTGCTTCTGGCTATCCGTTATAACTGCCGAAATGTACAGACGACAGCAAGTCAACCTACACGACTCTGACAAATTTTATATAAGGTTGATAAACTATTGCAGAAATTTGACAGAATGTGGTCACTTGATGTACTGTCGTTTGTAGATACCACAACACGAAACAACTTATCATGACAAGATGGCCACTCATCCGTGAACCATCCTCCTAAGCGTGGCTTAGCCTTATGATCGATCGTTCCGTGCGGCTGTTTCTAACACTGGATTTTATAACCTATCTATCCATTTATTTGCAATATTAAAGATCGAATTTCCCCATACCTTTTAAGCTCCATATAAATTATGATAAAACAACGGACAGGTTATACAAATCGGCAATTAGCCACGATCTCCATTTTATTGAGGTGGGTTATAAACAAAATTACAGAATTGGATAGTGGCCGCTAATTTGACACTTTTCATATAAGATAGCCTACTTAGTTGTAAGAGCGTTGGCTCGAATGTTTGCACAGTTGTTGTTTTTGAGAATCTAAATGGCTGCGCAGATTGCGATGACGTTATACTAATTTATGTAGTACCTAATTAAATGCTTATTGAGACGTCCTTAATAATGGATAGAAAATTTCCTTTATCTGCTTTTGGATAGAAAAAATCCTTTAACTGCTTTCTAGGCGAGGATTTTCGTGAAATAATAACAGTGCAGAAACAAAATTCCCAAATAATATACCTTTCGTCTTTTGGAGGCTTTAATATACATATGTAAACAGTAATTTTCCTTCTGTTAATTCGTTAGTAAAACTGTATCTTAAAGAAACCTACTTATAATTTTTTGTGTTGTTGTCTTAGGCTGCAGTAGCGTATGCACGAGATGTGGCGAGTAGCAGCAATGCTGACCAAGGTATGACTTATAACAATATATTAAAGTTAGGGATAAAGTAAACTTTAGACTTTATACAGAATGTGAACAAAGTATAGGATGTATTGTTGAAATTAGAGGGTTAAGTTTTTCGTGTTAATAGTTTCTTGGAACCAGAATTTGTGAGGAAATGTTAATTAATTAATCATTTCAAACTAAGAGTGACAAGTATGTGGTAGTTAAAATAAATCACCATCTTAATCTAATATAGTATTTATCTTGTAAATTATTGATAATGAATAAGAGATATAGTTGTTTGATATTGTATCGCCTTTACTTTAATTAAAGTGGTCTCAAAAGGGCTTCAGCGTGTTGGCTTCGGCCCCACGTTTGTCTTCCAAAATTCCGGGACTCTGTAGTCCCGTGTGCATGGCAGATATCTCTTGCAAAAAATGAGAGAAAAATCAAGCGCGGGATATTTTGTATCAAGCGCAGGATTTACATATTAGGTACCTATCAGAGTACTTTGAGCCACCTAGTGGGTCCCTCACACGATCAAGTGCACTCGACAAGTCTACGTAATTAAACTTAATATTGAACGTTTACATTGACTGGACGTTTGCCCTCAAGCGATCTGCGACTTGAGAAGTCTTGACAGTAATTTGAATTGATGAGACATGAATCGCCTTACTTGACGCGACTTGTAAACTTTACAATTGTTCTTTACATTGATGCCAAATCTGCGCTAGAAATCATTTCTTTGACACTGTCTGTGGAACTTGACATATCGGACTCGACGGCACTTTGGGCATCAAGTCCGTCACCAAGGGAAACCTTTCATCACGTACGTAACAGACAACCGACAGCAGTACCATTACCGGTTTGAACTATGCTTTCAAACCATCCCACTAAAGTATAAGTTCGACATCTCAATCAAACCAGACCAGCCAGAGGAAGAGTAAGGTGATTAACATAAATATTAAGAAGAAGATACTTACATAGATTTGCATTACAGCATCACGCCACGTTCTGGGGAGTTTGTTACGCCACTTCTTCCCAGCAAAAACACATAGGAAGTGGTGAAGGACGGACGTTTTTGGGGCTGTCTCGTAATTTTGACTATCGAAAAATGCTCTTTTCCGCCTACTCCGTATAAATACTTTTTGACTTTGTTCAAAACGAACGCTGGTGCAAACAGCACCTGACCATAAATCTGAGTGTGACCACCTCGAAGAACGGCCGACTGATCAAGATTATCACACTTTGTTAGCTTACAGGCTCGGTCTTCTTATAGTATAACGATACGTGTACAGCACACGGGGTCTGGGGTTCGATTAGCCGGTTAGGCTGAAATCGGTTTTTGATTTTGATAAAATTTCACAAAGGAACCCGGAGTCTGCAAGTTGGTGATTGATACACCCGTACTGAGGAGAGTGCGTAACTGTCGGTCGAATCTTCTCTTCAGTCGTGTCGGATTGCTGTCTCATCGAAATATGAGAGTGAATAATAGAAAGTGCGTTTGTGTCTTAGAAAACGGTTGAGCACTATAATATGTCCTGTGCAGCTGGCTGACCTCCTGAGAGAAGACACCGAATTAATGTTTGCGATGATGAAGGTGATGGTTGTATGTACGAAGGTTAAGCTCACGTTCGTAGTCACCATATAGAAGAAAATTTGTAAAGATGGAACTCCTGGATGACCTTTCGGCGTCGCGAATATAATGTTTGCTCTGAGCCAGAAGGTTTAAAATTAGCTTAGTTATTCACTTCCAAAATATACTTGGAGCGATCTTATAAAGACCTCGGAACATTCACCGGGGATGTGTGTTGTTGAGCGCAGTACGAGATATTTTTAGCTTCGAAGATGCTGCTGTCCATCTTGGAGCAATGCATTTAATATCCCACTTGGTGCTGTGTGGTGGTATACCGCCACCAGTCGGTTGCTAGAGCCTCATCCGTTATTCAACAGGGTACACGAAAAGATATTTATCAGTCTTGTCACCCTCCATTTCTTAAATATAATGCAGAGGGTATCAGAAAGTCAACAGAAGAAAATTAATGATTGAGTGCTGTAGGTACTTTACTTTTACTTTCTTCTTTACTTTCTTCTTCCCAGCAAAAACACATAGGAAGTGGTGAAGGGCGGGCGTTTTTGGGGCTGTCTTATGTAATTTTGACGTTCGAAAAGTGCTGTTTTCAGCCTACTTTGAAATAGTCTAGTCAACATGTACCATTTTGGGTAAAATTTTTGTATATTCTCCGAAAATTACGACCAAGGTGTCATTCGATTCGGAATATTATGTAGAAAGTTTAAGGAAAGGTCCCAAAAGGGGCCGATAAAAATTGCAAAAGTTATAAACAAATTAAGAAAAAAAAAAATAAGGGTTTGGTTTTTTTTTAATATCTCAAAAACTATTAAAGATATTCTAATTTTGAAAAAAGATCCTGAAAGAGGAGGAAATTTCCAAAAAAAAAGTCCTACCTCCCGGAACTGTATCTCTATCTATAATATAAAAATGAATCGCTAAATGTGTTGGTAAGCGCATAACTCAAGAACGGCTGGACCGATCGGGCTTATTTTGGTCTTAAAATGTTTGTACAGATCGAGGGAAGGTTTAAACGATGAGAAAATATGATTAT
>NWSH02000008.1:1213241-1224458 GCA_002382865.2 Heliothis virescens
TTCCAAACTCACAGTCCATTCATTCAATCACCAAAGTTACAATCTTTATCGACAGGATTAGTAGGAGATGTAAATACTGATTGCCATAGAGCCATTCAAAAGGGTTAGCTAGTATGACATAGCATGGTTGGTTTTTAATGCAGAAAATTATAAATATTCCAAATCTAATTCCGTACAAACTTTAATTTCTACAGTACCTACTGTAGAGCTGGACGGAGAAAAAAAAGCGATCACACATCTTTATTGTTTCAAAGAATCGCAGCTGTAATGATGAATGACCCAAAATAATAGAAACTGCTCTTCTGTATGAACTAGCTCCATTTCCTATGGCATTATTTGATGATAAAGGCATTATGCGAGAGTCCAAAAAGTCAGAATTTATACGATGTTCTGAAATCGACACCATTTCGTTTATCTGATTTAACTGGCTGCTTATTCGTTGTTGACGGAGGTTTTCTATTACACAAAGTGTTATGGAAAGATAAAAAGACGTTTGGTGAAATAATTGCTGATTATAAAGCTTTTATTTTCAATCATTATAGCAACATCACCTCGATTATTTTTGACGGCTATGAAGAAAGGTATCGCAGTGTAAAATCATACGAAAGATTCAGACGAGTTTCAAAGAAGATTGCGCAGAAATCACCTTCGAGTTAGATATGAAGTTGACTGAAAAAAAAAGACTTATTCTTAGCAAATGAAAAAAACAAGTCCCGTTTTATCGCGAAATTGAAAAGTACATTAATTGGCTGAAACTAATTTAACAATAAAACAAGCAAAAGAGGATGCGATACACTTATCATTCAAACAGCTATAGACCTTGCGAAACAGCATGCAGACAAAAAAATAGTTTGTGATCGGGACGCGACGTTGATCTTGCTGCTTTATTGATAGCATTGACACCTGAAAGTTTGAATATTACAATTTGGAAACCTCGAGCATCCTCAAAACTACCAGATGTTCTTTATGAAACTCAACAGAATCAACATTTAAAAGATGTAATTTTTGTTGCACATGCCTTCACGGGATGCGATACAACCAGCGCTATTTTTGTTAAAGGGAAGAAGAATTAAAGATATTATTAATAAAAAATAAATCAACTTGTACAATACGTACAAACTTTCTATGATCCCGACGCGACTGTTGAAAATATTCAGGTAGCTGGTGAAAGAATAATGTTAGCTTTATATGGTCAGCTTGATACAGATATAACAACTAGTCAATATCGTGTTTCCCGATTTCTGAACGTGATTGGAAAGTCTAAAACTGCGATTAATCTAGCAAATTTACCTCCAACATCAGCGGCAACACACTTACACTCCTGCAGGACGTATTACCAAGTTCAAATTTGGCTTGGTAATTATCATTTGAATCCAGAAGATTGGGGGTGATGAAGTCGGAAACTATGTATTTGCCAAAGAAAATTTCAGGGAAATTGGCTCCGATGAATTACTGAAGCTCGTGCACTGCACCTGCATAAAAGACTGCACCAGTAGATGTGGATGCAAAAAAGCAGGGCTTTTTGCCAGCATTATGTAAACATTGCAAAGGTGAGGCTTGCTTAAATTGTGGAAAGCCTACGATTGACGAGCATGAAAATGATGATGACGACGATGATGATGAAGGAAATTTTCGATTGGAAGACTACAAAGGAGCGAAAATAATCCTCACGATGGTGCAGAAATAGTTACAGAAGATCAAGATACAGCAGAAACTCAAAGAGAAGAAGAAGTTGTAGAAGAAATTATAGATGACGAGCCGCCACCAGTTAAACGATCGAGAAGATTACAACGAAGAAGCAAATAATAAAAAAAAACTATAAGCAGAAAATAAACTATAACAAAATAATAAAAAAAAAATTATCAACAATAAACTGCATTACTGTAAAATAATAGTATTACATAAAGTTAAAATAAATTAAAAAATAAAAAATAACGTTTATTCTTTTTAAACCTAATTGATTTAATATCGTTAAAAAATCGTTTTGATTGTTATGACGAGTAAAAACATATAATCCTAAGAAAATATAAGATATTGATTAATATTTACCAACGTTTCGCACGAAAAAAAAAGAAAAAAATTTTTTCCAGATATTTTTTATAAACAATTGTCAAAAATTATATTAAATAATAGAGCTAGAGCTAAAATTAAAAGCTTAAATTATTCATTAATTTATTAGAGAATAAAAACGACTTGAAGTATGATGTCGTATTTCCCATAGTTTTAAAGTTATATCAATAATAAAAGCAAAAGAACGAGTTAAAAAGACTATTTTTAGAGCAGAAATATTTTGAAAGTTGTGTAAAAAATCGAAAAAATTTTTTTTCCTTACATAATTATATATGGTTGTTTTTATAATAAAAAAGGAATAAAAATAAAAAAAAAATAAAAAAAATCATTTGTTAATAACAAATTGTTTAGTAAATAAACAATAAAAAATGTATAAAAAAAAAATTTTTTTTAGAATCTCCAAGAACAATACAATTAATGATTTTTAGAGCGAAACGGTTTCTTAATATTTAGTGGTAAAAAACATTGTTAATTAACAAAGGCGTTTTTTAGCAATAAATAAATTTTTTTAAGGAATAATTTGCTCTTTAAAAATCATAATTTCTATCGGCAAGTAGACTAGAAAAAAAAATTTTCAGATTATCTTATAAACAATACAATTGTTTATAAAAATTATTTAACAATTGCATATTAAAACTAAAAAAAATATTTTCATGTAGCTTTTAACCATGAAAAATCAGTACAATTGAAATATTAGGAAAAAAAAATATTTTTCATTAACTTTATGGAGTTTTTAATTTTTATCCTTTTTGATTGTTAATAACAAAGCGAAAAATAAACATTTTTTAATTTTTCCAATGGGGATCTATTTGATATCTGTTAAGAATAGCTCCACGGAGCAAAAAAAATCTTAGGATTATAGTTTAATAATAATCGGGATTTTTATGTTGACATTCTGTTTAAAAAAAACGGTTAATTAACTAATGCATATCTAATGGAAAAATGGGGATAAAAAATTTTTTCCGACGGATTATCGTTTATTTATGTATCCCAATAGTGCTCAAATTTTTTTATTCCTTAATATAATATTTAATATGATAAAATAATTTTTATTGTTACCGAGTCCGAGTGACGGTCCACGCGCGGAACTCAGACTACCCGCTTTTAGCGCTATTTTCAGGGCTCTGTAAAAATTATATATAATAAATATAAGTTTCGGAGGTAACAATTTGGCACTATTGGATATATAAATTAACATATCGCGTCGGAAAAAATTTTTTATCCCATTTTTCTTGAGATATTCAAGAACTATAACTTTTTTTTTTAAAAAGAAATGTCAACATAAAAATCCCGGATTATTATTAAAACTATAATCCTTAAGATTTTTTTGGCTCCGCTGGAAGCTATTCTTAACAGATTATCAAAATAGATCCGCCATTGGAAAAATTAAAAAAATGTTTATTTTCGGCTTTGTTATTAACAATCAAAAAGTGATAAAAAATTAAAAACCCATTAAAGTTTCAATGCAAAAATAATTTTTTTTTCCTAATATTTCAATTGTACTGATTTTTCATGGTTAAAAGCTACATGAAAATATTTTTTTTAGTTTTAATATCGCAATTGTTTAAATAATTTTTATAAACAATTGTATTGTTTATAAGATAATCTGAAAATTTTTTTTTCTAGTCTACTTGCCGATAGAAATTATGATTTTTAAAGAGCAAATTATTCCTTAAAAAAATTTATTTATTGCTAAAAAACGCCTTTGTTAATTAACAATCGTTTTTTACCACTAAATATTAATATTAAGAAACCGTTTTCGCTCTAAAAATCATTAATTGTATTGTTCTTGGAGATTCTAAAAAAAAATTTTTTTTTTATACATTTTTTATTTGTTTATTTACTAAACAATTTGTTATTAACAAATGAATTTTTTTTATTTTTTTTTATTTTTATTCCTTTTTTTATTATAAAAACAACCATATATAATTATGTAAGGAAAAAAAATTTTTTCGATTTTTTACACAACTTTCAAAATATTTCTGCTCTAAAAATAGTCTTTTTAACTCGTTCTTTTGCTTTTATTATTGATATAACTTTAAAACTATGGGAAATACGACAATCATACTTCAAGTCGTTTTTATTCTCTATAAATTAATGAATAATTTAAGCTTTTAATTTTAGCTCTAGCTCTATTATTTATATTAATTTTTGACAATTGTTTATAAAAAATATCTGGAAAAAATTTTTTTTCTTTTTTTTCGTGCGAAACGTTGGTAAATATTAATCAATATCTTATATTTTCTTAGGATTATATTGTTTTACTCGTCATAAACGGATTTTTAACGGATATTAAATCAATTAGGTCTTAAAAAGAATAAACGTTATTTTTATTATTTTTAATTTTATTTAACTTATGTAATACTATTATTTTACAGTAATGCAGTTTATTGTTGATAATTTTTTTTTTTTATTATTTGTTTATAGTTTATTTTCTGCTTATAGTTTTTTTTTATTATTTGCTTCTTCGTTGTAATCTTCTCGATCGTTTAACTGGTGGCGGCTCGTCATCTACAATTTCTTCTACAACTTCTTCTTCTCTTTGAGTTTCTGCTGTATCTTGATCTTCTGTAACTATTTCTGCACCATCGTGAGGATTATTTTCGCTCCTTTGTAGTCTTCCAATCGAAATATTTCCTTCATCATCATCGTCGTCATCATCATTTTCAAATAATAGAGATACAGTTCCGGGAGGTAGGACTTTTTTTTTGGAAATTTCCTCCTCTTTCAGGATCTTTTTTCAAAATTCGAATATCTTTAATAGTTTTTGAGATATTCAAAAAATACCAAACCCCTATTTTTTTTTTCTTAATTTGTTTATAACTTTTGCAATTTTTATCGGCCCCTTTTGGGACCTTTCCTTAAACTTTCTACATAATATTCCGAATCGAATGACACCTTGGTCATAATTTTCGGAGAATATACAAAAATTTTACCCAAAATGGTACATGTTGACTAGACTAAATAAATGCTTTTTGATTTTGATTTTGACTTATGTTAATTTTATTAATTTTGTTTTGTTTACTTGACTTATAGATATAGTACAGTACAGGAGAAAGGGTTCCTTAATCTCCCAATTAGTAGAAACTGCAGTAGATGCCGTTGACAATGTGTTGGATAAAACCCTTCAAAAAAATGCTGGTAGCAGCGACAACAGCGACTCAGGTAACAGACATATACAAAACGCAACACCAATTTTTTTTGCCAGATTTCGTTTTGACCAAATGCTTTAATTTTTATTGCTATCGATCTATTATTTCTAATTAACAAAGTCTTACTAACAAGTTTTCAACAGCTACACCAGTTTAAGAGGTTCTTTTTTCTCCAAAGTCTGGCGGGATCAAAAGTACAACTATTTCAGTGTTGCCAGTATAATTTATTTTACTTGACTTCAATTCAGGAGTAACAGAGGACGACACTAGTACAAGCGACGTTTTAAGTGATGACACCACCTCGAGTAACGACTCAACTGATTCGACAAGTAGCCGAAAGAAGCGTTCCCTGTCATTGCTAAAAAAAATAGTAGAAGCTGAAGTTAACCACGTCACAAATGACGTAAAGAAAATTGTAAAAGGCACTTCGGGCGCTGTTGGAGACATGGTGGGTACTGTCGGTAAAATGGTGGGTACTGTGGGAGACAAATTGATTTCAAACAACAACTCAAGTAACGCTAACAACTCAAGTGATGACACCACCTCGACTGACGACTCAACTGATTCAACTGCTGCCACAACAAATGACTCAACTGATTCGACAAGTAGCCGAAAGAAGCGTTCGTTATTACCAAAAATTGTTGCACCTGGACTTCAGCACATCAAAGATGAAGTGGATGAGGTTGTAAAAGCACTGGGTGTTGTTGGAGACGCGTTGGGTGCTGTTGGTAACAAGGTGGATGCTGCTGTTGGAGACGCGTTGGGTGCTGTTGGTAACAAGGTGGATGCTGCTGTTGGAGACGCGTTGGGTGCTGTTGGTAAAGAGGTGGATGCTGCTGCAGACAAGTGGGGTGCTATTACAGGATGGGGTAAAGGCAAGGACACCACTGCAAACAACGATTCAAGTGACGATTCCACTACAAGTGACGATTCCACTACAAGTGACGATTCCACTACAAGTGACGATTCCACTACAAGCGACGATTCCACTACAACTGACGATTCTACTACCAGCGACGATTCCACTACCAGCGACGATTCCACTTCTGACACCACTACAACTGACGATTCCTCCTCTGACACCACATCAAGCGACGATTCCTCTTCTGACACCACATCAAACGACGATTCCTCTTCTGACAGCACATCAAACGACGATTCCTCTTCTGACAGCACATCAAGCGACGATTCTTCTTCTGACACCACATCAAGCGACGATTGCTCTTCTGACTTCACTACAAGTGACGATTCCACTACCAGCGACGATTCCACTTCTGACACCACTACAAGTGACTATTCCTCCTCTGACACCTCATCAAGCGACGATTCCTCTTCTGACACCACTACAAGTGACGATTCCTCTTCTGACACCACATCAAGCGACGATTCCTCCTCTGACACCACATCAAGCGACGATTCCTCTTCTGACTCCACTACAAGTGACGATTCCTCTTCTGACACCACATCAAGCGACGATTCTTCTTCTGACACCACATCAAGCGACGATTCCTCTTCTGACTCCACTACAAGTGACGATTCCACTACCAGCGACGATTCCTCTTCTGACACCACTACAAGTGACGATTCCTCTTCTGACACCACTACAAGTGACGATTCCACTACCAGCGACGATTCCTCTTCTGACACCACTACAAGTGACGATTCCTCTTCTGACACCACTACAAGTGACGATTCCACTACAAGCGACGATTCCTCTTCTGACACCACATCAAGCGACGATTCCTCTTCTGACTCCACTACAAGTGACGATTCCACTACCAGCGACGATTCCACTTCTGACACCACTACAACTGACGATTCCTCCTCTGACACCTCATCAAGCGACGATTCCACTACCAGCGACGATTCCACTACAAGCGATGACTCCACTGCAAGCGACGACTCTACTACAAGCGAGGATTCGACTTCTGACACTACTACAACTGACGATTCCTCTACAAGTGACGATTCCTCTACAAGTGACGATTCCACTTCTGACACCACTACAAGCTCCTAAATTAATCCGAACCTTAACAACGAACAGACAACTACACTACAGTTAATTTACGAATATTATTCACATTTACAAGTTTTTCAAGCAAAGTGAAAATAGTGAATCGAATTGACAAGGAGTACGTTAAAAGTCTAACTGCTGAACCAGATATGAATTAATGCTGTTAGGAGACTGGCCTGTTTCGAACTGACTACCGATATTAACAAGAGCTGGGTTCGAGCTATATGACTTCTGAAAACTAAGACAATAATGACGTTGGGATGACAATGTCCTTCACGAGAACAATGAAGGTTCCAGTCATCTGCATCTTGAAAAATGTATAGTTTCTCATCCCTCACTACTTGTACCATACAAAATACCATTTGATACGAACATGTATCGAAAAAATGTAAAGTGTCCAAACTGTGTAGGCAGTTAATCATGTGACGCTTGACGGTCTCTTCAATGTTAACAGAAGGTAAGTGCACATCGAGAAAGATGGCGTTTGCTTATTCATTAAAACTGAGATGAACTTATGTCATTAAGGCTGGGTTGTTCGATCTAACTTTAACTATAACTTAAACTTAACCGGGCGTGAAATGTCAGCCTATTGGTCAAATTGTCGAAGTGACAGATGGGCGGCTATTTGACGGCAGGTTAAGGTTAGGTTATAGTTAAAGTTAAATCGAGCAGTCCAGCCTAATTCAAGTAAACCGTCAGCCTTCCAGCGGATTCGGAAATTCTTACAGCATAAAAAGGTATGATAGACGTAGATAGAAGACACTCATTCCCAAAAAAGGATATCAATTTCGCTTTGTTATTGTCTAATTATCGTGGTTATTTTAATATTAATTTTCATAGGCAAGAGGCGTCCAAAAACTGATTAATTGTCAAGCTATTGACACAATTCAGTAAACCAGATCTCTACCGTAAACTCTTGCCAAACTGTTTTAAAAATATTGAGACGTGTTAAATCTGTTCCACAGTGCTACAGCAAGCAGTTGGGGGTGACCTGGACATGAAGATGCTAGTTGTGGAAGACGGGACTGCTAAAGGGAAGTGCTACTGCTCCTGTAACCTCAACAACCAGCCGGTTTTCCTCGAAATAGACCCGAATGACATGAACGGGGCTTATCCCCTACTTTAAAAACTCGCTCACTCAATGTCTCTAAAGCAATTTGTCGTATAAAATTCTGAATTAATTGTGGTAAACTTGTCGGATTATATCCTGCTTC
This sequence comes from Heliothis virescens, assembly GCA_002382865.2. Classification (NCBI taxonomy): domain Eukaryota; kingdom Metazoa; phylum Arthropoda; class Insecta; order Lepidoptera; family Noctuidae; genus Heliothis; species Heliothis virescens. The sequence goes on from NWSH02000008.1 coordinate 1,221,692, forward strand.
TTTGCTCCGTCTATTGGAATATGTGAAATAAAAACTTGCATTATTTTAAAGCTGCGTCTTCTTTGAACCTAAGACATGCCATATAGAGTATATCAAACTGCCGTCAATACATGCTTACCTATTTATATAAAAATACTTAAAATACCAAGCTTTTAGGGGCAGATCAGCACCTAAAATACTTCTGGTTTCCAACGGTAGTTGATTACATATTGTGTGATAAAATGTAATTAGAACAGCTCGAATTGAAATGCTTACAATACCTTTCGAAGGTAAAATTGGGAGAATGAAAGCCAAGAAAATTCAAAAGTACATACATATAATATCATGAACAAGACAGATAATAACATATGACTAAGTGGCAAGGGTGCAAAGCATGGCTGTACCTCGCTTGACCCAGAAGTCTGAGGACTCCTTCCCCGCGGGCAAGTCCACCGCGACCACGAACGCGCCCATACGAAGCGGGTAGTAGTAACACGGACACACGTATCGATCTATAGAACAATTTCAATTATTTAAAAATGATCAACTGACTTAGAATGATCAGTGGTGCGTGGAATATAATCAGATAACGTTTAATTGTTATCGATTGGGTAAAATATTATGTGTACAATTGACTAAAGTCTGTGATGAATTGATTAAAAATTCTGCTCATTTCACAAAAACATCTGCTCATTTCACAAGAAAATTGCTCATTTCACTAAAACATCTACTCATCTCAGTAGCCACACAGACGCAAACTATCACTAATGTGATAGTTTGATTATAATTAATCATAACTAAAAAGCAGATACTCACTGCGCAGGCGCTTGCCAGTGATCCTAACAGGCTTGAAGTGTATGGGCGACATGGGGAACACGAGCTGCATTGGTAGTGGCTCCTGTAGGTGACCCTCCTTGCGGAACCACGATGCACCCTCCAAGTATTGTCCTCTGTGATAGACGAATAACATTCATTTATTGAAAGAGAGAAGAATGACATAAAAAATATTTGCAAAGTACCTAATGCACAGTAAGGGAATAATGGTGAAACTATAACCAAAGGTTTTTCAACTGAATCAGCCTAGGTAGAATTAAAATTCAAATCAATAAAATCTGAAAAGTTGTCGAAATAGTTCGGTTTAGGTACCACGGTACGTAGGTAGGACGATATGACGATGTGACTATAGAGGGTAGGTATAGGATTAGCAGTAGAGGTAAAATTATAATTCCACGTCAGAGGCCGTCAGGCGGATTTGAGAAAACTCTAACACTAAAGTTTTGTAGGTGATTAAACCTGGAGAGAGTGAGATCAGAAGAAGATTCTAACACAATTAATATGCAAAAGAAATAGTAGTACCGTATATAGACGCCGCCGTCCCTGGGCGGCCTGACGAAGCCAGCCTCCTCGAGCGGCATGACGGTGAACTCCCAGCACAGCGTGTCAATGGGCCAGCTCTCCCCGCGGGCAGTCGTCTACAACATCAGCGTACACTTTATCATGATACACAGCGTTAAATTGCTTGTTTCAAACTTTCCCATAGCAGTCTGGAGTTTGGAAGTTGGCCGTGTTACACCCCCGTGCCTGGGAGGGCACGTAAAGCGTTCTCGAATGCAGATATCACAGTCGTAGTTATAATTCCACGTCCGAGGCCGTCAGGCATATTTGAAAGAACTCACTAGGTGTTAGGTGATTAAACTTGCAGCTCACTCGATAAGAAGAAGCTTATTTGAAGTTGGCTTCTGCCATCTTCATGGCAGTCAAAATTTATGAATAAAACTCATGGACAGCTTCAGATAAGTAAAAATAAATTACAAAATCATCATGTTGCACGTAAAATATTCTTGTTTTACCATTGTCAAATTACATGTCCCACATTTTTTTTTTAAATTACCAAATTATTAGTGTCCGACCGAAGGTCTATTTTTGGCCGAAGCCGAAGGTTTATAATTTATTATCTCTCAGTTATTAATTTAATGATTTTTAACCGACTTCCCAAAAAGGAGGAGGTTCTCAATTCGACCGTATCTTTTTTTATGTATGTTCACCGATTACTCGAAGATGGTTGGACCGATGTTCAAAATTCTTTTTTTGTTTGAAAGGGTGTACTTCACAGGTGGTCCCATGGTAAGGAGACCAGGATCTGATGATGGGATCCTGGAGAAATCGAGAGAACTCTTCTAATTTCATAGGTCAAAACTTGATTTTTTATATCGATGATACTATTACGGGACCAACTGTCACTGTGGGTATTATAATAACAATAAATGCTTTTTTATATTTTTAAATGTTTTTATATTCTTTCTTTTTTATAATTATATTTAAAAATGTAAAAAATATGTTTGCAAATAAATAAATGGAATAACAATATTATAGTTTTAGACCAGAAAACTGAAAAGCATAAAATAAAAAACTTTTTTTACAAAAAAACAAAACCGACTTCACAAAAAAACACTGAAAGGAATAAAATAAAACTTTTGACATGGCTCTAGAAGTCGGTGGCAAAATAAACACAGTCAACAGACCTGCAGACACCGACTTCTAGAGCCATGTGAAAAGATTTATTTTATCCCTTTCAGTGTTTTTTTGTGAAGTCAGTTTTGTTCAATATTGTCTACAAGCTATAATTAATATTAAAATTTCTTTATTAAGTAATTCACAAGAAGAGCTCGTGGCTAAGTCAAAGCCGCGCGGATTGATCGATTATAAGGTTAAGCAACGCTTGATGCGGTCTGTCCGTGGATGGGTGACCATCTTTTGATAACGAGTTCTTCCGTGTTTCGGAAGGCAC
>NWSH02000008.1:1237382-1262833 GCA_002382865.2 Heliothis virescens
CACCGACTTCTAGAGCCATGTGAAAAGTTTTATTTTATCCCTTTCAGTGTACTTTTGTGAAGTCGGTTTTGTTTTTTTGTAAAAAGTTTTTATCACATAACTACAGACTTTTACTGTTTCCGTGTCCCATATCAATGTACCTTCTTCTTTATGTGATTTAGGGCTAAAGAAACTGAAGTTCACCAGCGCACACAAAATGTATTTCTGATCTACTCGATCTAGCAATCAGTAAGAAATTGCGTGCGAACATTTTTTTTAATGTTCTTGAAGAAACGTGGGCGAAAAATTTTAACGAAATCTCGGCCTTACACAAGCAATCACAAAGCTTTTTGTGGTAAGCGCACAGTTTACCGACAACATAAACGTCAGTTTTCTGAAAACCACTGTTTGCTATGAATTTTACATTAAATTTTCATAGGACACAGTTGTTGTCAGTGAACTATTAAACCCTCACCAATAAGCGGCTGTGACTCTGGTTCAGGATGCAGATACCACTCCTTCCACTCCTTGCTGAGCGACTCGAAGACGTCCACAATACCGTGGAAGCCTGGCAGCTTGTCCATCTCCGTGATGTTGTCCCAGCAGTCGTCTGGCATCCAGTCTGAAAGGGAACTTAGCTGGATCGTAACATTCTTGAAAGTAGTATTATAAGGTTTGTCTTGAAACGTAGTCAAATTTTTAATTAAGTGTTCAAATAGATTTGAAATATAGAAAGAAAATCGTACTTACAGTGAAATCGCACACTGCACCTTCGCTACCCGTTGATACCTACAATTAATTTCCACGGAGCGACTCTTATGTGATGTTCCGGGGTGACAAAAAGTTTTACAGAACTATATAAAAGACTAGCTTTCTCCAGCGACATCAACCACATCCCGTGGGAAGTACTTCCCATATTCGGATAAAATTTAAGTCATGTTACTGGGGGCTAGCTTCCCAACAGTTTTTTTTTTTTTAAATTGGTTTAATAGTTTCGGAGCCTTTAGGGTACAAAAACGCCAACATTTTTACCTTCCTAAAAAAATGTAAAGATATATAGAAAGAGAAAAAAGCAAGTCTTACTAGTAGGATTATCAGGCTGTTCCGATCTGTCCAGCACGACCCCTCCCTTCAGCAGGAACATGTACTCGTTGCGACTCATCTTGCCCATTTGGAATAATATCCGGGAGACGATGTGGAACGATAGCAGCAGTTTGTGGCGCTCGAATAGGGCGCGACATGTGTTTCTATAAGTTGTAGATAATTAATAAAAGTACGGCACAAAGCCGAATATCCATTGGTACGAAGCCACGGAAGAGAAAGAACAAGTGGAAGTGCCCTTGAGCTGTTGCGCCCGAGGTAACTATATGCGAAGAATCGTAATACTCACTAAGTGAAATAAAACAACCTTATCCAAATTGCGTAAAGACTTATTTTGATAAAGGATTAAGTCTTAAGTTTCAATTTGTAACTCTGCAATTTTTGTATGAAGTCCCAAAGAATTATTAATTTGGGTTGAGGAGGTCATATAGGCAGTCGCTCTATGTAAAACACTAATAACTTCTGAGATGCATCCAGTTAAACTAGCAAAACTTAGCCTCTACTATTTACTTGGACTCTAAAAAAAGGCAAGACTAATAGACAGGATAATGTCAGGCTCACTTATATTCAAAATCTACTCACTTATAAACAGCATAAGTATGAAACTCATTCAGATTATTTATCCTGTCTTCTAACTCTCCGGCCTTGGGGCTGCGGTCTATAGAGTAGGTGAACAGGTCGATGTAGGCGTCCAGAGAGAACTGGTACATGGGGTCTATGCGAGACAGGTCGTTCAGCGCGAAGAATAGCACGGACGCGCGAACCGCTACTGGGACGTAGCCCTACAAGAAAATTATGTATGGAAATCAAAATTGCGCAAAACTATGTCTTCTTCTTCTTTCTGCGATGTTCCATTTCTCCGTATCACTAACTGTGCAAAACTATGCACGTAAACGACAAAATAGTGTACCAACAAAAATGTGTCATCGGCCTGTATAGTCCCACTACAAAGCTGCCTCTTCTCATACAGAGAAGGAATGGCCGTTAATCACCCCGTGCACTGAAGGCGGGTTGCCGATTTCAGACTCCAAAGAAACCTGTTCTAAGATATTCTCCTCCTATACTCAGTCATTGGTTTCCAAGATATCTCTAGAACGTACATATAACTTAGAACAACTACATTGGTAATCGGCCGACCTGGAATCGAACCTACTCGTGCTTGAGAGTGCTGGTGATTTAACGACTAGGCCACCACGAAAATATTCATACCAAAATATTATTTAAAATTACCTTGTACCTACTACTTACCGCTCTAGCCGAATCGATTTCCTTCTCGGTGACTTGTGAGGTTATAAGTGCTTCCTTGACATCCAGGGATGTTCGCTGTGAAGTCTGCAGCGTGATGAACAGTTCTTCGTTCTCTAGCAAGGGCACTTGTGACTCGTACATTATGCGGAGGAGGTCGTTCTCTAAATCCACCTGGAGATAGTATGTTATGAGGTAAAGCGTGGAGCACATGAAATAAAATAACAGCACTTTCACATACGCGAAATTGTTATCGAGCGTATATGCCTCACACATTCCAAAAATCTGCCCCGCACTTTAAGTAGTTGTAGCATAGGTAGTTGTTAATGAATCACTGTCGCCCGTTTCGAACCGGGTATTGACTGACTGAAAGATCCACTAGTTTTCTTTTTATCGAGTGAGCTACAAGTTTGATCACCTATCAGAGTTTTCTCAAATCCGTTCATGTGAAAGTGCTGTAAGTTCTTCACCGCACATATAGAACTCTGGGAATTTTACGAGACAATTATGGCGACATTTGAAGTATTCGTTGCAGTTTCTGCAGTGTATAGCACTAACCAGCACTTTCTTGTTGTGCGCGATGGAGAGCACGAGCGTGTCCTTCATCTGCTCGAGCTGCGGCCGCTCCTTGCGCACCACGATGCCCAGCAGCTGCGCCGTCAGGCCCTGCTCCTTCACCGCGAAGTTCACCATCGTCGTCTTTGTTAAGGTCTCGGGAGTGTACACTGGGTTGCCTGTGCGTTAAAATGTTGTTGGTATTTTAAAAACTTGGAGCTGACATTACCAGTCAATATTATATATTTTTTTTATTTTACGATTTTGTCGGCTGGATTGATATAACTGTATATATAGTAACTGAGATTATTTGCTGACGGACGGATAGACAGACTTGGCAAAACTATAAGGTTTCCTAGTTGAAAACGGGACCTTAAAAACCGGACACATGCAAATCATCAATCGTAATCAATCGACAAAAAACGTCCAAATTGTGTGCTTGTATATCTGTAAGTATTTTGATGAAACTCACCAAGCTTAGTAGTCAAATAAAGATGGAAGTCCGGATGGTAGGACACCATTTTGTCGTTAAACTTGATGACCTTGGAAGAGCCAATGGTCACCACCGCTTTCTCCAAGATAGGAGCGATAGAAGGGTCGAGGACCTCGCCAACATTCTGTATCAAGATGGGCTTGCCTTCCGATAGACAGGACTCCATTATCTTCAAGTAATTCGGCTGGCCGAAATCTACAATCTACCACCAATATTTATTTGTAAGAATACAATAGAAATCTTAAACGATATTCTGTTTTTTTTATTCTGAAGATAAATATTTTTTCTGTCCGGGAGTATATTTTTGATTTGACTCGTTTAGAAGACGACCATTGAATTTTTAATTTTGGCTGTCATTTGTAGCTTGTGTAACTTTATCATTTGTAGGCTTTGACCAGTGTACCTACTGAAACTAGAGTCGCTCTCTTAGAGTCAAGCGGACTCCCATTATGTTGCAGTTGTTGAGAATATTACATGTCCATTAGGGTGATTCATAACAGACCTAAAAAATTTTTTTTTTTATTTTCATCTCTCTCAACCCCCTATTCTAATCTATTCCACTAGAAAACATACCAGGATTTTTTATTTATTTTTAATTTAATATTTAGGGGTCGCTACCGACTTTTGAAATTTGCAAAATAGGAACATTTCCTTTTAAGAGTTCATTAATACCAGAAAATAGTGTTACACGTAGTTTTTATGAAAAAAATATAGTAAATAACAATAAGTAAGTACCTCTCAATCCTTCTTTTTCAAAAAAAATAAAATTTTAGTTTTTTTTCTCAAATTAACCTCTGAATGTCTAAGTAGAGGTAAAATTTTATTAAAGGAGATTGAGCGTTTTGGTCTATCTCTCCTCTAGCGTTAAGTGATACATCAATATAACGCTTTCTTTGCATAGAGTATTTTCTCGTATAAGTATTTATGGAGTTAGAGCGTGCTTAATGAAATAATAACTAAAATCTGCTCTAAGTTATGAAGTACTATCAATCGATAGGAGTTATGTTACTACGAAATGGTGTATTTGGAAAATCCTTTTGAAAGATGGACTCTTACTAGAGAAGGGATTTATTAACTGAAGACATCTATCAGTACCACAATCGTATATAAGCTCTAGATTCGAAAGTACTGACAACATTAAAAAAATATGTATTGTTTACGATTTTTTTGTCCATTGCGTTGAATTGTTGCAGTGTTTGAGTGTGTCGACTTTTAAACGTATTTTTTATTAAATTGTATTAGATATTATATATTGAAATACTCCTGAAGATCCATTCTTCCAGAATATCTACAGATCCTAAGCATCCGCAGCCTGATAGGATGTTTTTAAATGAGTTAAAATCGACAAACAAAAACTCTGCCTTTGTATCATATACTAGCCGTTTTCCCGTGGTTTCAGTCGCCTCCCGTGGGAAATACTGTACGTACTTGGATAAAATTCAGTCTATAGCACTCATGAATAATGTAGCTTTATACCAGTGAAACAATTTTTAAAATTGGTTCATTATTTCCAGAGATTACCACCTACAAACAAACCTAAAAATTTACAAACAATTTTACCTCGTTATAATATTAGTTTATGTAGATTGTAGTAAAATATTTCTTGTAATTGTAAAAAACCGGCCAAGTGCGAGTTGGACTCGCGCGCGAAGGGTTCCGTACCAAACTGTAGTTCCACGCTTGAGTAACAGATGGCGTTGTATTCAAATTGCACTGTCTTTATAATTTATTGTATGGGGACCCCCCTTAATATATAACTTTTTTTAATTTTCAGTATTTGTTGTTATAGCGACAACGAAAATACATCATTTGTGAAAATTTCAGCTTTCTAGCTATCACGGTTAATGAGATACAGCGTGGAGACAGACAGACAGACAGACAGACAGACAGACAGACAGACAACGAAGTCTTAGTAATAGGGTTCCGTTTTTACCCTTTGGGTACGGAACCCTAAAAAAGGTTATCATTAATATCAATATAGGTTTGAACAAAAGGAATATGGCAAAAAAAATAGGATAGCACGTTCTTATTATTTTACGTGATTTTGTCAGCAGAGGCGATATTAAAGTCATACCAGAATGGGTAATTTGTTTTAATTTATTATGTTATAGGTACTCTTTGTTCTAAGTAATGATGTATTGGTATCAAAAAAAGGTTATTTCATCTAATTTATTAATAAGTAAATAGCGTATTACGAAATATTTCGTAAAAACTTGTAATTAATAAATATTTACTAAAATTTCACAACTATTGTAAAGTTCAACTTTTTTTTGTACTGTTTACGATAAGAGATGCAATTAATTTTCGCATATTTGGATTCCTTATAAAGTCAGCTCTATACAGGTATTTTTTAATTTACAATAACTGTTTTAGTTTGATAGAAAATGGGCTTTAAATCGGTGACGGCATTGGGCGCTCGACCGCTTCGTAAGCGCCACTCTATATGGGATGAAAGTGGTAATATTAACTAAATTATGGCTACCTATGGAAAGTACTGAAATGCCGACGAAGTAAGTAAACAAAGAACTGTTTACGTTTACAATTTACAACTGAATTCTATCATCAAAATATATTTNGATAGAAAATGGGCTTTAAATCGGTGACGGCATTGGGCGCTCGACCGCTTCGTAAGCGCCACTCTATATGGGATGAAAGTGGTAATATTAACTAAATTATGGCTACCTATGGAAAGTACTGAAATGCCGACGAAGTAAGTAAACAAAGAACTGTTTACGTTTACAATTTACAACTGAATTCTATCATCAAAATATATTTTATATGTAAACTATAGCTTACATCGCAATAAGTGTAAAATTTTAGTAATTTTAAAAATTTTAAATGGCGGTAGCGACCCTTAAATATTAATTTAAAAATCCCAAATTTAAAACCAATTATTATTTTGGTAGATAGAACGATATTTTGGGTTGAGAGTTAGAAAAATAGAAACTTGAATTTTATGAATCACCCTAATGTCCATTCAGCCTGGCCGTATAGTAAAAGAATGAGAAATACAAACGAGCAACCTACACGAATCTGACAAATTTTACCATTAGAACATTAGCCTTTCACTATTGTGATAAGGCAAATCTATTGGAGAAATTTGACAGATTGTGGTAACTTGATGTGCTATCGTCTGTACAATAATCAGCCACCGAATCAGCGACAACGCACTATGTAAACGCAATGTAATTACCAATAGCGTATAGTCAGTTCGTTGTGAACAAGAAGATAAATATTGTATATTGAAAAGCTATTAGCTGCGTAACACGTGCTCACAGTCAGCGGCCGACAATACGTTTGGTCTGAACAATGCCTTAGAGTCAAGCAGACCCCTATATGTTGCAGATACAGTGAATAGGACATGTCCATTCAGGCTAGCCGTATAATAGAAGAATGCGGAGTACAGCAGACCTGTATGCCGTTCTTCTCCTCGAGCCTAGAGATCCATATGAGCGCCTGTCCCTGCGGGTCCACGGCTAGCGGCCACCGAGTCGCGCGGACTACTATGATGCCGTTCTCTGCGCTGAAGTTGTCATCTGTAAAAGTGGAATTGTTCTGATATCTGGAAGTGCATCAGCGATTTTTAACACAACACACAAACAAAAATTATGGGGAGTTGAAAAATAGACTATAAAAATCCCACCTCCTCTGAAAAGACCCCCGGATTTGGTAACATATAAGTTCAAACTACTAAAACTACCAAATAGATAACCTCAAAATAATTTACGATGGATATTTTTAACTCTGCGTTATTCAAATAACTACACATGTAAGCAATACACAGCTAACCAGGCAATCCCATGTAATTCCAATCTCTTAGCGTAGCGTCATCCAAGAGGAACTTCTTCATGCTAAGGTCCATGGTCACCGGCAGAGATTCGTTACATACCTACAGTGTAGATCAGTATCAATATTATCAGAACAACACGGTTAATTTTCCCTACAGAACAACAACACGCAAACATACAAAGAAATAAGAAGCAAGAGGTTTGCCATAAGGTCACACATTTTCGGCTCTATATAGTTCATGCCAAACTTTTTGTCGTTCATGTAACTTTTAAAAGTTTTAATTATGTACTTTATTATTTAACTAGCCGTTTTCCCGCGGTTTCACTCGCATCCCGTGGGAATTACTGCCCGTACCCGGATAAAATATAGCCTATGTCACTCGTGGATAATGTAGCTTTCGAATGGTGAAAGAATTTTTAAAATCGGTCCAGTAGTTTTTGAGCCTATTCATTACAACCAAACAAACAAACAAACATACAAACAAACAAAGTTTTCCTCTTTATAATATTAGTATAGATAATCTTGAACACCAAAGAGTGAATAAAGGTGAAGGAAGGAAATCTTTAGGAATTCTGCACTTTAAAGTCTGAAATCACCAATCCGCCTTGAACAATCGTGGTGAATAACGCTCATTCCTCTTCTGTTTGAGAAGCCTTTGCAGTGGAACAATAAAAAGGCCGTTGATTAATGCCAAAAAAATACCAGGAACCAAAACAGACCTCCAAAAACCAGTCTTCCATAAGCGACTCCCTATACTCCGACACGAATGGTCCGAGGTAGGCCACGAAGCCGGTAGCTATAAGACAGTCACCCGGCAGGTTGTCGAACTCCTTGTCTAGACGTTCCACTGTCATCTCCCAGCGTTCCTTCTCACCTGGGTAGAACGTCATAATGGTCTTACTTATACGTCTAATGATTAGCTAAGTATTTACATAAAGAAGATGGTTAAGAATTTCTTATGCGATTCTCAAATTATGTAGGTAAGTAGTTTATGAACTTGAAAAAAGAAACGAATAAGTATTGCATTATATTGTTTGTATGATCTTATCGTCTTATACTTGTCATATCTCGTATATGATAAAAATATTCTTTGCTATTTTCTTGTTCAAGTAGGCTAGGTCTTCTATATAGTTGAAAAAGAATAAGCTTTGATAGCGGAGCTAGACCAAAATCTTACCAGACCATCTAGTAATCAGCATCTAGCCTTCTTGAGTTTGAACTATAGAATGCGCGAGCGCTTCTTGTAGGTCACTCTTCTGCACAATCTTCCTTGAACTCTCACGCCCCTATGACTCGTAAAACTTGTACTAAATAAGATGTTCTCACCAGACAAGCCAGTAATAAGCGCCTCCGCCCTCTCCAGCTTGAGCTGCAGCATCCTGGAGCGCCTCTCGAGCTCCTCCTTCTGCGCGACCTTCTCGTCGTACTCGCGCTGCAGCCGCGCGATCATCTCGCTCAGCTCGCGCAGCTTCGCACGCGCCTCCGCCAGGATCTGCTGCTTCATGCGGAGGGATTCTAAGGCTTCTTCTAGGCGCTCCTTCTTGGGTTTTACGATTCTGCATTCAGGTTATCGATTTATTAGGCTGACTTTCCAATGCCTTGGTAAAAATATTTAATTATAACTGCCGTGTTTGTGTTGTAAGAAAGACTAAGCAACTATGTACAATATAGTCATTTCAGATACAAAACGACGAACACCAGACGAGGCAGTATGGCTTTAAAATAAAACAAAAAGAATGTCGTAACATCGTTATGATTGACCTGTAAATCTAAAGATTAACCTTGAATGAACCTTGTAGATATTCAAATTCCATTGAAACGCACTTTTCAACCCTCCTATAATTCCTATATTTTGCCTTACTTCTCAACAGCCCACTATCTCAGGATCAAAGTCAGGCTTCACGCTATAAATACCATTCTAGTAAAATAAATAACAGTTATGACAATACTCACTTGAAGATCTTGCCATACTTTTCGATAGCCCTCACCCAGAGACACAGTGACTTAGCAGCAGAAGACACAGTGCCCACAATCTCAGGATCGAAGTCGGGCTTGACGGTGTAAGTGCCGATCTTCTTCAGCGTCTTATCAGATATATTGTCCTTGTCGAAGTCACGAAGTCGGTCTAGAAAGTATTGGTCGCCGAGCTGGCGTTTCGCTTCGGCCCATGTTGGTTCTTTCTGGAGATCATTAATATATGAAGATACCAGAATATGTGAACTAAAAAAAAATACCTTGGTAGTCGGGTAAAAGGCGCTCATAGGAAAGAAAAAATATTTTAATTTGTAGCTAGCTGTTCCCCGCAGATACACCCGCATCCCGAGGAAAGGAAACTACTTTCTACGCTCGGAAAAATAGTCTATACCTTTTTCTTCAGGCTATTTAGCCTGCAAGCGCGACAGCCAGACAAACAGACAGAGTTATAGTAGGGATTTTCTATTATCAGATAACTTCTTAGAAAATTAAATGTAATACAGAATTCGAAGTACCTGCAGCAATATGAGTACAGCTTCCAATACCATTTCCACCTTCTGTGGGGGCTTCGCGTAAGACTTCACTTCAGTGATATCTTTCTTGTTCAAAGCATCCAATGCCTAGGAAAATATAAGCGCTATTGTAGTATTTATAGAAATATTTTGCTTCCTCAAAATGGTCCTGTTAGTACCTCTCTGGAGCTGACTTTAAAGCCGCCTTTACCTTCCCAGGGTTCTGGCATAACATTGACCAGATACCTCATGGTCCATTCATTTCTTCTTCCACGGTCTTCCTTAATCCTGAACCCCTACCTTCCCTAAACTACAGTCTAAGGCCTTACCTTGATAGCCTCTTCCAGCGCAGGCATAGCACTGGCCAGGTCCCTCATGGCAGCATCAGCCAGCTTCTTGCACTGCACCTCTTCCTCCATGGTCTTCTTACTCCTGGCTGCGACGCTGCGCTGCTGCTCGTCAGCATTGCGTTGTTGTACGTTGATGACGCCCATGTACTCTATGCACTGTTCTGTGTAGAGACCCACTTGGACCTATGATAGAAGAGAAAAGCTGCGGTTAACCTACTTGCTTCCCCAAAAAGGATATTTGATGTTTTTAAAACTCAAGTTCTTTATTGGAATGTTGACAATGACGATGACGATGACGATGACGATGACGATGACGATGACGATGACGATGGCGATGGCGAGGACGATGACGATGAAGATCATAAAGGGAGTATAAGTAATGTTGCCGTACCTGTGCCTCAGCGAGTTCCTCAGACATCTGTCCGACGAGCTTGGTGGTCTCCTCGACCTTGCCGAGTCCGTTGCGCAGCTTGTTCGCCTGCAGAGCTATCTCGTTGCGCTTCGCACTTAGCATTCTAATTCAAATATTAATAGTCCGGTCAAAATAGACATTGAAGGTTACATTAATTCGCACCTTGCTAAAAATTGGCATGAATGTTGGGAACCCTATTATACACAATTTGTCAATTACCCACATGAATCCGAAGTGTGGAAAAAAGTTATTCAAGGTCAAATGTTGCAAAAATCGGTTTTTTGAGTTTTCCAGCTAAACGGTAAGTTTTATGATAAAAGTATATGAACAAAAATTATTTATTATGCAATTATCTATAAAAATTGTTTTTACACTTTTTTCCTAAGAATCATAATTTCGGAGATACAGCGATGCAAAATGTTAAAAATAAACGCGCCATGTACACTACCTCGCGGGTGGCGCGGAAACGTGTGCGACTGTGCGTATTATGAAGAATACAAGTTTTTAACATTTTGCATCGCTGTATCTCCGAAATTATGATTCTTAGGAAAAAAGTGTGATTCTTAGCCGCGCGAAAGTTTTGTATTTCGAAAGGTACTATACTATACATTGGTGGGTCCCGGCTGTCATGTAAACATCTTTGACATTCGTTACGGGTAGTCAGATGCCCGAAAATCTGACAACTAGTCTTACCAAGGGGCATCGGGTTTCCCGGGTAGCTGAGTTGAGGAGGTCAGGCAGGAAGACACTTTAAGTAAAAGTCTGGTACTAAGCTGCATCTGGTTAGACTGCAAGCCGACCCCTATCATAGTTGGGAATTGATCGTAGCATGATCAACTTACTCTTTATACCCGGCGACAAGTTCTAGATAGTTGGTGGGCGTGACGTAGTTGGTCCTGCGCATCTCCTGCCACATGCGGAGGGAGTAGCGGCCGACGGACGAGTGGATCAGCGACATGATGGACGCCACCGACGCGCGGAGCACGTCCTCTCGGCTCTCGATCAGAGATTCCATGCGTCGTACCTAGGATCACAGAGTTGTAAGGGTAAGTAAAGTTTAATGACCTCGTAGGGTCTTTACGCATTATGCCGCAGCGCTACTGCTCTAGCACCTTCTAGAAAATTTGGATTGTCTTTATTTATATTTTACTAGCTGATCCGGTGAACTTCGTATCACTGACCTTTATTATTTTTAAATTTTCTCATCGTTTAAACCTTCTCGTTATCTCTACAAACATTTTAAAACCAAAATAAGCCCAATCGGTCCAGCAGTTCTAGAGGTTTAGCAGGACTAACGAACAGCAATTCATTTTTATATATAAGATTTATTTAAACTTCATGTACAACATGCATGCAAATGGTCCATTGGCGGACTTAATGAAATGACCACTCCAGGAACCAGTTCGTTGTCGTGGCGTGGATCAGACTGGATCCTGCAGTATCCTCACCCTGGGTCCAGTGATGGAGGCGAGCAGCTCGACGCCGTGCAGGAAGCGGTACGCCACCTCCAGCAGCGCCTCGCGCGGCCACTCCAGGAACCAGTTCGTTGTCGTGGCGTGGATCAGACTGGATCCTGCAGTATCCTCACCCTGGGTCCAGTGATGGAGGCGAGCAGCTCGACGCCGTGCAGGAAGCGGTACGCCACCTCCAGCAGCGCCTCGCGCGGCCACTCCAGGAACCAGTTCGTTGTCGTGGCGTGGATCAGACTGGATCCTGCAGTATCCTCACCCTGGGTCCAGTGATGGAGGCGAGCAGCTCGACGCCGTGCAGGAAGCGGTACGCCACCTCCAGCAGCGCCTCGCGCGGCCACTCCAGGAACCAGTTCGTTGTCGTGGCGTGGATCAGACTGGATCCTGCAGTATCCTCACCCTGGGTCCAGTGATGGAGGCGAGCAGCTCGACGCCGTGCAGGAAGCGGTACGCCACCTCCAGCAGCGCCTCGCGCGGCCACTCCAGGAACCAGTTCGTTGTCGTGGCGTGGATCAGACTGGATCCTGCAGTATCCTCACCCTGGGTCCAGTGATGGAGGCGAGCAGCTCGACGCCGTGCAGGAAGCGGTACGCCACCTCCAGCAGCGCCTCGCGCGGCCACTCCAGGAACCAGTTCGTTGTCGTGGCGTGGATCAGACTGGATCCTGCAGTATCCTCACCCTGGGTCCAGTGATGGAGGCGAGCAGCTCGACGCCGTGCAGGAAGCGGTACGCCACCTCCAGCAGCGCCTCGCGCGGCCACTCCAGGAACCAGTTCGTTGTCGTGGCGTGGATCAGACTGGATCCTGCAGTATCCTCACCCTGGGTCCAGTGATGGAGGCGAGCAGCTCGACGCCGTGCAGGAAGCGGTACGCCACCTCCAGCAGCGCCTCGCGCGGCCACTCCAGGAACCAGTTCGTTGTCGTGGCGTGGATCAGACTGGATCCTGCAGTATCCTCACCCTGGGTCCAGTGATGGAGGCGAGCAGCTCGACGCCGTGCAGGAAGCGGTACGCCACCTCCAGCAGCGCCTCGCGCGGCCACTCCAGGAACCAGTTCGTTGTCGTGGCGTGGATCAGACTGGATCCTGCAGTATCCTCACCCTGGGTCCAGTGATGGAGGCGAGCAGCTCGACGCCGTGCAGGAAGCGGTACGCCACCTCCAGCAGCGCCTCGCGCGGCCACTCCAGGAACCAGTTCGTTGTCGTGGCGTGGATCAGACTGGATCCTGCAGTATCCTCACCCTGGGTCCAGTGATGGAGGCGAGCAGCTCGACGCCGTGCAGGAAGCGGTACGCCACCTCCAGCAGCGCCTCGCGCGGCCACTCCAGGAACCAGTTCGTTGTCGTGGCGTGGATCAGACTGGATCCTGCAGTATCCTCACCCTGGGTCCAGTGATGGAGGCGAGCAGCTCGACGCCGTGCAGGAAGCGGTACGCCACCTCCAGCAGCGCCTCGCGCGGCCACTCCAGGAACCAGTTCGTTGTCGTGGCGTGGATCAGACTGGATCCTGCAGTATCCTCACCCTGGGTCCAGTGATGGAGGCGAGCAGCTCGACGCCGTGCAGGAAGCGGTACGCCACCTCCAGCAGCGCCTCGCGCGGCCACTCCAGGAACCAGTTCGTTGTCGTGGCGTGGATCAGACTGGATCCTGCAGTATCCTCACCCTGGGTCCAGTGATGGAGGCGAGCAGCTCGACGCCGTGCAGGAAGCGGTACGCCACCTCCAGCAGCGCCTCGCGCGGCCACTCCAGGAACCAGTTCGTTGTCGTGGCGTGGATCAGACTGGATCCTGCAGTATCCTCACCCTGGGTCCAGTGATGGAGGCGAGCAGCTCGACGCCGTGCAGGAAGCGGTACGCCACCTCCAGCAGCGCCTCGCGCGGCCACTCCAGGAACCAGTTCGTTGTCGTGGCGTGGATCAGACTGGATCCTGCAGTATCCTCACCCTGGGTCCAGTGATGGAGGCGAGCAGCTCGACGCCGTGCAGGAAGCGGTACGCCACCTCCAGCAGCGCCTCGCGCGGCCACTCCAGGAACCAGTTCGTTGTCGTGGCGTGGATCAGACTGGATCCTGCAGTATCCTCACCCTGGGTCCAGTGATGGAGGCGAGCAGCTCGACGCCGTGCAGGAAGCGGTACGCCACCTCCAGCAGCGCCTCGCGCGGCCACTCCAGGAACCAGTTCGTTGTCGTGGCGTGGATCAGACTGGATCCTGCAGTATCCTCACCCTGGGTCCAGTGATGGAGGCGAGCAGCTCGACGCCGTGCAGGAAGCGGTACGCCACCTCCAGCAGCGCCTCGCGCGGCCACTCCAGGAACCAGTTCGTTGTCGTGGCGTGGATCAGACTGGATCCTGCAGTATCCTCACCCTGGGTCCAGTGATGGAGGCGAGCAGCTCGACGCCGTGCAGGAAGCGGTACGCCACCTCCAGCAGCGCCTCGCGCGGCCACTCCAGGAACCAGTTCGTTGTCGTGGCGTGGATCAGACTGGATCCTGCAGTATCCTCACCCTGGGTCCAGTGATGGAGGCGAGCAGCTCGACGCCGTGCAGGAAGCGGTACGCCACCTCCAGCAGCGCCTCGCGCGGCCACTCCAGGAACCAGTTCGTTGTCGTGGCGTGGATCAGACTGGATCCTGCAGTATCCTCACCCTGGGTCCAGTGATGGAGGCGAGCAGCTCGACGCCGTGCAGGAAGCGGTACGCCACCTCCAGCAGCGCCTCGCGCGGCCACTCCAGGAACCAGTTCGTTGTCGTGGCGTGGATCAGACTGGATCCTGCAGTATCCTCACCCTGGGTCCAGTGATGGAGGCGAGCAGCTCGACGCCGTGCAGGAAGCGGTACGCCACCTCCAGCAGCGCCTCGCGCGGCCACTCCAGGAACCAGTTCGTTGTCGTGGCGTGGATCAGACTGGATCCTGCAGTATCCTCACCCTGGGTCCAGTGATGGAGGCGAGCAGCTCGACGCCGTGCAGGAAGCGGTACGCCACCTCCAGCAGCGCCTCGCGCGGCCACTCCAGGAACCAGTTCGTTGTCGTGGCGTGGATCAGACTGGATCCTGCAGTATCCTCACCCTGGGTCCAGTGATGGAGGCGAGCAGCTCGACGCCGTGCAGGAAGCGGTACGCCACCTCCAGCAGCGCCTCGCGCGGCCACTCCAGGAACCAGTTCGTTGTCGTGGCGTGGATCAGACTGGATCCTGCAGTATCCTCACCCTGGGTCCAGTGATGGAGGCGAGCAGCTCGACGCCGTGCAGGAAGCGGTACGCCACCTCCAGCAGCGCCTCGCGCGGCCACTCCAGGAACCAGTTCGTTGTCGTGGCGTGGATCAGACTGGATCCTGCAGTATCCTCACCCTGGGTCCAGTGATGGAGGCGAGCAGCTCGACGCCGTGCAGGAAGCGGTACGCCACCTCCAGCAGCGCCTCGCGCGGCCACTCCAGGAACCAGTTCGTTGTCGTGGCGTGGATCAGACTGGATCCTGCAGTATCCTCACCCTGGGTCCAGTGATGGAGGCGAGCAGCTCGACGCCGTGCAGGAAGCGGTACGCCACCTCCAGCAGCGCCTCGCGCGGCCACTCCAGGAACCAGTTCGTTGTCGTGGCGTGGATCAGACTGGATCCTGCAGTATCCTCACCCTGGGTCCAGTGATGGAGGCGAGCAGCTCGACGCCGTGCAGGAAGCGGTACGCCACCTCCAGCAGCGCCTCGCGCGGCCACTCCAGGAACCAGTTCGTTGTCGTGGCGTGGATCAGACTGGATCCTGCAGTATCCTCACCCTGGGTCCAGTGATGGAGGCGAGCAGCTCGACGCCGTGCAGGAAGCGGTACGCCACCTCCAGCAGCGCCTCGCGCGGCCACTCCAGGAACCAGTTCGTTGTCGTGGCGTGGATCAGACTGGATCCTGCAGTATCCTCACCCTGGGTCCAGTGATGGAGGCGAGCAGCTCGACGCCGTGCAGGAAGCGGTACGCCACCTCCAGCAGCGCCTCGCGCGGCCACTCCAGGAACCAGTTCGTTGTCGTGGCGTGGATCAGACTGGATCCTGCAGTATCCTCACCCTGGGTCCAGTGATGGAGGCGAGCAGCTCGACGCCGTGCAGGAAGCGGTACGCCACCTCCAGCAGCGCCTCGCGCGGCCACTCCAGGAACCAGTTCGTTGTCGTGGCGTGGATCAGACTGGATCCTGCAGTATCCTCACCCTGGGTCCAGTGATGGAGGCGAGCAGCTCGACGCCGTGCAGGAAGCGGTACGCCACCTCCAGCAGCGCCTCGCGCGGCCACTCCAGGAACCAGTTCGTTGTCGTGGCGTGGATCAGACTGGATCCTGCAGTATCCTCACCCTGGGTCCAGTGATGGAGGCGAGCAGCTCGACGCCGTGCAGGAAGCGGTACGCCACCTCCAGCAGCGCCTCGCGCGGCCACTCCAGGAACCAGTTCGTTGTCGTGGCGTGGATCAGACTGGATCCTGCAGTATCCTCACCCTGGGTCCAGTGATGGAGGCGAGCAGCTCGACGCCGTGCAGGAAGCGGTACGCCACCTCCAGCAGCGCCTCGCGCGGCCACTCCAGGAACCAGTTCGTTGTCGTGGCGTGGATCAGACTGGATCCTGCAGTATCCTCACCCTGGGTCCAGTGATGGAGGCGAGCAGCTCGACGCCGTGCAGGAAGCGGTACGCCACCTCCAGCAGCGCCTCGCGCGGCCACTCCAGGAACCAGTTCGTTGTCGTGGCGTGGATCAGACTGGATCCTGCAGTATCCTCACCCTGGGTCCAGTGATGGAGGCGAGCAGCTCGACGCCGTGCAGGAAGCGGTACGCCACCTCCAGCAGCGCCTCGCGCGGCCACTCCAGGAACCAGTTCGTTGTCGTGGCGTGGATCAGACTGGATCCTGCAGTATCCTCACCCTGGGTCCAGTGATGGAGGCGAGCAGCTCGACGCCGTGCAGGAAGCGGTACGCCACCTCCAGCAGCGCCTCGCGCGGCCACTCCAGGAACCAGTTCGTTGTCGTGGCGTGGATCAGACTGGATCCTGCAGTATCCTCACCCTGGGTCCAGTGATGGAGGCGAGCAGCTCGACGCCGTGCAGGAAGCGGTACGCCACCTCCAGCAGCGCCTCGCGCGGCCACTCCAGGAACCAGTTCGTTGTCGTGGCGTGGATCAGACTGGATCCTGCAGTATCCTCACCCTGGGTCCAGTGATGGAGGCGAGCAGCTCGACGCCGTGCAGGAAGCGGTACGCCACCTCCAGCAGCGCCTCGCGCGGCCACTCCAGGAACCAGTTCGTTGTCGTGGCGTGGATCAGACTGGATCCTGCAGTATCCTCACCCTGGGTCCAGTGATGGAGGCGAGCAGCTCGACGCCGTGCAGGAAGCGGTACGCCACCTCCAGCAGCGCCTCGCGCGGCCACTCCAGGAACCAGTTCGTTGTCGTGGCGTGGATCAGACTGGATCCTGCAGTATCCTCACCCTGGGTCCAGTGATGGAGGCGAGCAGCTCGACGCCGTGCAGGAAGCGGTACGCCACCTCCAGCAGCGCCTCGCGCGGCCACTCCAGGAACCAGTTCGTTGTCGTGGCGTGGATCAGACTGGATCCTGCAGTATCCTCACCCTGGGTCCAGTGATGGAGGCGAGCAGCTCGACGCCGTGCAGGAAGCGGTACGCCACCTCCAGCAGCGCCTCGCGCGGCCACTCCAGGAACCAGTTCGTTGTCGTGGCGTGGATCAGACTGGATCCTGCAGTATCCTCACCCTGGGTCCAGTGATGGAGGCGAGCAGCTCGACGCCGTGCAGGAAGCGGTACGCCACCTCCAGCAGCGCCTCGCGCGGCCACTCCAGGAACCAGTTCGTTGTCGTGGCGTGGATCAGACTGGATCCTGCAGTATCCTCACCCTGGGTCCAGTGATGGAGGCGAGCAGCTCGACGCCGTGCAGGAAGCGGTACGCCACCTCCAGCAGCGCCTCGCGCGGCCACTCCAGGAACCAGTTCGTTGTCGTGGCGTGGATCAGACTGGATCCTGCAGTATCCTCACCCTGGGTCCAGTGATGGAGGCGAGCAGCTCGACGCCGTGCAGGAAGCGGTACGCCACCTCCAGCAGCGCCTCGCGCGGCCACTCCAGGAACCAGTTCGTTGTCGTGGCGTGGATCAGACTGGATCCTGCAGTATCCTCACCCTGGGTCCAGTGATGGAGGCGAGCAGCTCGACGCCGTGCAGGAAGCGGTACGCCACCTCCAGCAGCGCCTCGCGCGGCCACTCCAGGANTCACATTACTCCGGGCCCGGCTGTTCTACCGGCAATTCGCAGTGACAAAACGCTTGGTAAAAATGCCGGGCTCGGCAAAAATCCCGGACCCGGGATAGTGTGAATAGCTTCATACAAATTGTTCAGCCACTAGCCCTTCCGGCAGATTTACCGGCGCGGCAGATCTGCCGGTCCGGCGTAGTGGGAACCCGGCCTAATATTTTCCCAACAATTTTGGGTCCGCTCCAGTGTTAAAGAGATGCAACTGAGTACCAGTGTTTAACATGGAGCGACTGTCTATCCTACACCTCTTGATAAGACTGGCTATCAGACTTTCTGACTTCTAACTACCCGTAATGACAAAGACTTAAATGACTCACCGATTTATCGTGCCTTCCGAAACACGGAGGAACTCATCATGATAAGATGTTCTCCCAACCTTGTCGCACCTAATGTTCAGAAAATGTGAAGACTTCAATAAAAATAGTTGGTGCATCCTCAAAAGGTGTACCTTCAAGTCCTCTCTAAAGTCCTTGAGTCCATATGTCTTGGTGACGACGACGGTGAAGGAATGGTACTCGCAGATGTATGTTGCCAAACGCGTTAGACATGTTCGACCGGACCCACCTAGAATTCAATACATTCATAAGAGAATAGGTGCTGTGTGCTATTCTCGAGATCGATTTTCTGGTGAATCAAAACCCTTTGTTTTGAGTCAAGTTTTGATGAAGCAGATGTATAATATAAACAGAGTTCTCTGGCGCAAACGTGCAAAGGGACCTAATTTCAACTAAACTGGGAAGAGGGGTGGACAAAGAAGTCAAGATAAGGACTAGACCAGGATGTTAATTTAAAATTAGGTAGCAACACACTCGTGCTTCCGCGAGTAAGTAAATTTCGATCCTGAAACTAATCTCTGTCCGATCGTGTTGGATTGCCGTTCTAAGAGAGCACCGTGTTTGGGGCGTCCACGTCAAAATATGCTTATTTTCTTTGAGAAGTTCCCTCAGGAAGCTAGTTGAGTAAGGTACCGATGCCGACGCAGAGCAGGTTGCCGCGCGGCTGCGAGATGACGCGCACGATGCGGCACACGTGCTCTTACCGATGCCGACGCAGAGCAGGTTGCCGCGCGGCTGCGAGATGACGCGCACGATGCGGCACACGTGCTCGATGGCGTCCTTGAACAGCACCAGGTCCATCTTCACCACGCCCGGGCAGCTGTTGTACTCCTCCATCTGAGCTGTTATGTATCTGGGGGAAGGTAGTTTCACAGGGGTCATATAAAGTTCTAGATAGCTATCTTACAGATAATTCCATAAAAATATTTCGACGGTATTATCGGTCAGAACTTTTCTGGAACCTATAACGGGCCCGTGGCCCGTAGGCTGCCCATTCAGAAGCGGGGCTACACTGCAGAGTTGTGACACAAAACAAAAGATATCAAGGAAGCAGTTACGTTATCATAGTGAAAATTACCTCAAAAATAAATAATCATTAATATATCGTGATTCCAGTCAAGTAATATCGTTATCACAAAGAGAAAATAAAATTCTTCAACTAAAAACTATACATCCTATACCTTTTTGAATGCTGTTCAATACTTGAAAATTGCTGGAATATTCTAGAAAGTTCCAAGTACTAACTTGCGGAGAGCATCAGGGTCATTCATGTCGTCATAGACCTCGTAAGGGTTGAGGAAGTGTCCGAAGAGCGGCGGACTCTTGGTGGGGCAGAGCGCGTGGAACGTCAGCTCGAAGTGCTTGCCCAGCATGTCGCCGATGTGGTTCATGAACCAGTCGCGGTCTCTGGGAGCGGTATAGAATACTCGTTCATTGATAAGAAAGGCCTTGATATCTCGAGCAAAAAAATAAATCATAATCGACTATGAGTGCTATGCTACTATAAAAGCAATTAAATTTGAAAGGAGCTTTATCATAATAGTAGATAGCGAGGGTCTTCAAAGCGGAGCAGATGAGCATCGAATACGCTGCATGCTCGCTTTACCCTAAATTATCTCGCAATTGGCCAGAGTGATATCATCAGGTCCTAAATCTATAAAACTCAAAGGACTGACTAACATAGTGATCATCATCATCATCATCTCCCTGCCCTTATCCCAGTGATCTATCAATAATATATATGGAACGTAGAAAAAACATGAATTACAAAGTGTGCTCGAAGATGTTTTATCAAGACGCCTGCTAAAAGTGTGGGATACGAACCAAGAATTGACTCACTAAACTCACTTCTCTTCCGTGAGTCGATCGCAGAACACTCGGAAGCATTCGTGTATCCAGAGGCGTAGGAACCGCGCCTTCGTGTTCGTGTAGTCTTTGTTGCTGCGCAAGAGACCCTGACAGTGGCATTTCAAAAATATCAATCTTACAACAAATTTTAATATAGTCTACAAGATTGCTAAGTAATAAGCGCACGGGACGATCGATATTAGATCTTACCAAGGGCTATACTGTCAGTTAACTGGGTTGAAGAGATCACTGGTAGATGGTGATCAAGCTTGTGCAAATAAGTCTACAAGAGACTTAAGATACTTTTTGAAAGACAAAATAATCCTATTTATCGTCTAAGTAAAAGACTATTTTAATGGTAGAATGACCTACCTGGAATATCTTGGAGATATCTCTCAAGTTGAACAGGTAGTGCATCTTGCTGGGTGTGGGCAGAAGCTTGGCCACGATGTTGTTGAACATGTCTATTGTGGCCACTAGTACAGTTTTACCTACAACAGAATAAATGAGAGAGTACTTAGAAGAACAAAAATTTAACCCGTTTAGGCTGAGAAAGCAATTTTATTTATAAAGATCAAGAAAGATCACATATCATGGGCTGCGGCCCTGGTACACGTTGGATCTCGAGAAGGAATACGGTGGGTTTTAGTCAGTAAGAGTCTGACACTCCCTCAAGCCGTCACCCACAACGGGATGGGTGGAGTGGGGTTATTCGATAATTTCCTACCAAAAAATCACATATTATGATGGTATGATCAGTAGAAGCGGGATCCCGACCGCCCGCAGGTTGTCCAAAAGAACACTACTTCGGACGATTCTTCTCTTACCGACAGACTTGGTCTCCTCGTCAAACTCCTGCAGATGCTGTCCCAGCATGGTGCCGAAGATCTTGACGAGCTGCTGCTGAGTGGGTGAGGGCAGGTAGAAGGCGTGGAAGCACGACAGCAGCCGCGCCGGCAGCGGAGACCGAGCTCCTCCTGGTGGACCTGCCGCGCCGCATAGCACCATGTTCTGGATATGGCAGAATTATGCAGTATTTTTGGCTTAGATATAAAATGTGATGTAAACGGCTAGATTCACATGTTCCAGATAAAGTTTTAGATAGCTATCAGACTGATAGTGTCATATGAATGTTTTTAATTTAATTACTTTTCATTGGCGTCATCTGTCAGATAGCTTTGTAAACCAAGACACTAAGGTGGTTGACTGTCAAATGCATTTTTTTAGTTTTTTTCCACCTCGTTGAAAGATTGATCAACTGCCACAACACTATCTCCCATTTAAGCCGTGGCAGATATTTTTAGAGAGAGAGACCTGAATGAACACTTGGCCAATTCTGCCCCAATTTTTGTTAATCAAAATAAATGTCGCTTTTTCAAGTTTCATCAGACAACGACAGTGGCAAACAGTGAATCTAAACCTGCAAGCACATACCTACACTTGTTGGCTAAAACAAAATCGTTCAAAAAGTTTCCGCGCCCAGGTATACACGGTGGGTTTCGGTCAGTAAAAGTCTGACTCTCTCAGGCTGCGGGTCAGCGGGAGGGGTGGTCATCACAAAAAAAAAGACTTTAATATCGTGTTTAATTTCCTACTGCACTACTAAATAAACAGTCGTATACCTTAACATTCTTCCTCCACTGCTTGGCCCTGTCGAACCAGTACCCGTAGTCGTGCCAGAGTCGCACGAGCTCGAGCGGCGGCTGCGAGCCGTAGTAGTCGCGCACCGGCATGTTGATGTCGTCCATGAACGCTATCATCTTCTTACCTGGACATCATTCATCATATGTCTCCTCAAACTTTATGTCGTCACTGAACATTGCGCGAGTGGTTGCGCAGAAACCAATTTGTGAGGAGACATGCGCGGAATTGTGTGAGGAATACGACATGGAGTTTTAGGACAACTGTACTTAAATATATCGTTCAATATGAGCTTTACAATACTGGATGGTCCAAAGTCCATATATGTTATTTTTTTTATTATGAGCAGGTTCCAATAAACATATATTAAATATACATACTAAAGACCCCACAAAACCATCTACATAGTTTGCCTGTGGTGTCTTTCAATCAATTCCTAAAAATAAACTATTTTACAAATTCTTCAAATCAATTCTGTACACACACGATAGACAAATACTACAGCAAAGAAAGTTTTCACAAGGATAGGAATTGTGATTATTTCTAAAGAAATCTCTTCCAGCATACTTGCGAAAGTGAAACCGGACAAAGATCACATGAAATAAAAATACAGCATATGAAGCAACATAACTGTACAAAGTTTACACGATTCGATGACCATACTCGATACATTTATTTTTGTCAACACATATGTAACGAAACATTATTCTCACCTCCAGCAGGCACATAGTTGCCTTTAGTCCTCTTCTCAAGCCGGGACTCGATGATATCCTGCACGTTAGCCGCCGTGGTCTGCGCAGACATGTTGATAACCTGCATGCTGTACCTGATAGACAAACATTAGGGATAGATAACGCCTCTATTCTATGAGTGAACTTAAAACTAACTACCTAACCTACAAAAACTAACCTAACGTCTCGTAAGAGCCTGCAAAGGCGTATTTGAAATTAAAACATTTGACTTTGAAAAGTCTTCACTATTTATTTCGGTAGAAATTGATCGAATAGAGTAAACATTGTTACAAAAACCGTATATTATGAAGTCTACAGGATTATGGAGATTCCTAGGTGCAACAAACGATAATTTTAGGTAGAGCACATGTTGTAAAAACCATTG
The DNA here is from genome assembly GCA_002382865.2 of Heliothis virescens. NCBI lineage: Eukaryota > Metazoa > Arthropoda > Insecta > Lepidoptera > Noctuidae > Heliothis > Heliothis virescens. The sequence continues at coordinate 1,260,473 of NWSH02000008.1, forward strand.
GCTAATGTTAATAGTTGTTAAGGACCTAACTAAAGGTGCTTTAAATGAAAGTGGACTGTAAACACTTAATAAATATAATGGTTCAATGAACAGTACAATGTTGGGAACTAAAACAAGTATGCGCGCGCGTCGTCGGCCGTGTCCGGTGATGGAGTGCTGGTGGTGCGGTGCGGGCCACTGCTGGTGGCAGCCGCCCCCCCCGCCTCGGTGACGCGGCGACCTCCGCGCGAGCTCGGTGCACCAGCTATGAATCACGCCTTGTATGCGTGAACAATAGTTGCAGAATAAAAAAAAAAACGCTTTTTTTTCTACAACTTACTTGCTAGGGTCCAACATATTCAGGGTCCCCTGAATGAGGAAGGTCTTGCCGGTGCCAGTGGGACCTCCGACCAGCACGCCGTACCCGGCCTTCAGCATGTCCAGAGCTATCACCTGCACGCGGATGAACTCCATCGTGGGGACTAAGATCGTGTGGAAACCAGCGCTGGAGATAAGAGAATAAGATTGATGGAGTTGGTTTTGGATTTTAGCCAAAAGGAAGTTTATGGTTTAAAACAATAATATCTAGTTTAAAACTAGCGGTTTTTTCGCTCTCGAAAAACCTGGAACCACGCCACAGATTTTTTTCCGCTCGAAGTGTGTTGCGCGTACAAAATCATAACGCGTATAAATAGGATAGTTGGAAAGCGTACTAATTAAAATTCTTCCTTAAACCTTTTGAACAAAAAAATATAAAAAAGCTTGTACGGTTATTTACAGTAGGTACGGGAAGGGGAGTTAAATAAAATATTATTGTAGCTTCATATAAATGGTAAAGTTTGTAGTGAGTTTGGTTGTTTGTCTGAGTAAATACTCACACAGGATTGAACCTCCAGTTATCAGGCAACTTCTCCTCCCAGGGTTTGAACTGCTGCAGCCTCTCGTCCACGAAGTAGTCGTACACTGTGTCTTTCAGTGGGAAGATACCCTCGTGCTCCCGGATCCAGTTGTCTAGCCTGCGACGTGGATCCTCTTCTAAGGTCGCGCATACTGACCAGATCATGCTGTTGAACCGAAACTTAAATGCATCAACAGCGTTTTTACTGTCCCACTGGGTACTTCTCTTGCAGACAAGGGGTTAGCGTTAATTAACACTCTTACAAGTTGTTAGTAGAATCCTACTCACTTATGTCATAGGGTTTGCTAAGCACAGTATAGCTAAAGAGAAGACAGCAAGAGGTTAATATAATATGTTTTTAGGCCTAGAGATGGTTACAGGTTAATTAGTTCATATCCAAGTGAGCAACATATATTTCTTAGAACACTAGGAAACAGCTATTTTTAATCAAGTATTTGAATTTGTTCCTTTTTATACACAGGGAAACTATTGTTTTTTTTTTAAATAATCGTACATCATGTTCATCAGTCCGAGGTCCAATATAAAGGTCAGTTTTCTTAAACAATTATTTACTATGAATTTTTACAATATTAAATAACCAGTTGTTTTAAATACACGATTAGGTTGTTAGTGAAAATTGTCATAAGACCTAACGTCACCCAAAAAAACCAGGTCTTCAACACTCACGCGAACAAGAACCTCATCTTAGCCAGCCCCTCGATGTCGGTCTGTTCGTCGGGCAGCGCGGGCGCGGGCTCGGGCAGCAGCCCCAGCAGCCGGCACAGGCACCGCACGCCCGTCAGCTCCTGTCCCCGCACTGACTCCCCCTCCCGCAGGTACAGACGCTTCAGCTCCAGCACCGGCGTCAGGATCGACAGGAAGAAGCGACGGAGCTGCAGGCGCCAAAAAACATTTGTCACAAAATCGGTTCATAAACGACGAAGACACGTAGAAAGAATACATATACGCGGTCGAATTGAGAAACTCCTCCTTTTAGAGAAGTCGGTTAAAAAATAAAACATTCCGAAATTGAAAATCTTATCCTTTTTCTGAAATCAGATAAAAAATAATAGATCACATTGAGGGACTGCGGCGTATTTTTTTTAAATATAAATCCCCAATTCCAACTTACATGAATAAAAAAAAACAACATTTTCGAAGCATCAAACAAGTCGCCGCGGTAGAAAGCAGGTTAAGCATCTATGCTACCACACAATATTTACATTATATTCTCATGATCATAAAACGAGAGTCACTAATAAATCAAGAGATTTGGGAACGTCTAAAATCATTATTATTGTGAAGCAATTGGCGGCGGCAAACTCTCGCGCCCAGCCGTGGTTCAAGCCATGGTGAGGGGCGAGAGGGAATGGGATGCCGTCGCCTCCTTCTGCGGAGCAGTTATGCTAGAGAAGCAAGCGGCGGAGCGACTGCGAATTCGCGCCGCTCATCCCAACCGCCGCTGTGGACCTGGTGGTAAACAC
>NWSH02000008.1:1264321-1282092 GCA_002382865.2 Heliothis virescens
ACTGAAAGGAACCAAATAAAACTTTTAACATGGCTCTAGAAGTCGGTGGCAAAATAAACACAATCAACTGACCTGCAGACACCTACTTCTAGAGCCATGTGAAAAGTGTTGGTTTGTCCCTTTAAATAGAGGGAGAACCCTCTATTTCTTACGAAGTCATTAATTTTTAAGTATTTCCTCATATGTAATCTGTTTTCGTTTTACTTTTGACTCTCCGATAACCTTCTTTTTCTTGAGGATTTGAATTACTAGTACCTACCTTTTTCAATGTATTTTTCGCGATTTAGGGTTTAACCGGATCCGGCACCGGATCCGGTGCGTTGGTGCCGGATCCGGTAGGCCTAGAAACACGCCGGATCCGCCGGATTACCGGATCCGCAGAACCGGATTGCAATCCCTAATTTCGATGTATCACAATGGCACCTACATAACAAAAACTAAAATCAATCACAGTAATCTGAACTCACCATCTCCCTATATTCAGGGTAATCAATAGTCTCCAGCCAGGAGTTGACGAAAGGCCACCAGCCCCAGTCTTTGTAATCATTGTACACCATGCCGTTACGTGATACGGTAGCTGGAGAGGCGACGGCCAAGTCCAAGGTCTCGATCAACAAGGTTACCTAGGAGAGGAAATGGATATTTCAGGAAATCCTTGAAGAGAAATATATACTAATATTATAAAGCTGAAGAGTTTATTTGTTTGTTTAAACGCGCTAATCTCAGGAACTACTAGTCCGATTTGAAAAATTCTTTCAGCGTTAGATAGCCCATTTATCGAGGAAAGTAGCAATATTTTGAACTAAAGTACCAACAATATACCTACCTGAGAAGGCATGGATATTCTCTCGCTGTTGACCAGAGTCAATAGTTTGTTGTCATCCATTACAGAGTTCAGGTTCTCGATCCATATAGCGTCCACTGGACCATCGAATATTATCCACTTGTTATCCGGAGACTCATCTGTGTGGTAGATCCGGGTTAAAGTGACTTTAATTTTAAAATCTTGTAGTAGGTAGATTAGTACGTAGCACCCCTTACTGCTACCCTCCCCACACTTGACTTCCACCGCACGCCTTACAGCCACTTTTACTTTTACTGCCACACCACCCCTTACTGCCACACCACGCCTTACTGCCACTGCACCCCTAGCTGCCACACCACCCCTTACTGCCACACCACCCGTTACTGCCACACCACCCGTTACTGCCATTTCACGACTTACTGCCACACCACCCGTTACTGCCATTTCACGACTTACTGCCACTTCACCCCTAACCGCCACATCACCCCTGACTGCCACTTCACCCGTAACTGCCGCTCTACCCCTTACTACCACCCCACCCGTTACTGCCCCACCCTCCCCCCACTTACTGCCTACTCCACCTACATATTGCCACTCCACCACTTACACCCTCACTTCGAAAGCTAGACTATTCCCGAGTAACATATTTAATCCGGATACGGAAAGAAGTTCCCCTGGCTCACGCGTAAAACCACTGGCGGAAGCTACTCTTCTCTTAAATATCGTATAATTGAAGGAATCGCAAAATAAGCTGAAATACGTGACACAGAATAGCAGCACAAATAAGCCCCACTTAATTTCGTTCTGACTGATATCCAAGTACAAAAGCAGGCCCACAAGGCTTATTTTTAGTCAGCAGCTTAAAATTAACCAAAACCTACTCACCCTGACAAGTAGTCCTCATAATAGAAGACAGGACTCCATCCTTCCACTCCCCGGTAGCCAAGTTGTACTCCCCATAGAGCTCGCCCAGGGTCAAAGCCTTAGGATTCATCGGAAAGGTGTGGACTATTTCGAACCCTGGCTGCTTCTCATTGTGTAAGCGCGTGGTGGTCAGGGCCAGCATTCTCCAGGATACCGACTTGGCGGTATTCGTGTCGCCGAGAAGGATGCTCGAGTGACGGGAGTTCTGGATGGGAGGATATTGGAAGGAGGTAAAGAATTGTAAGTGCTAGTTTTGCTGTTTAATTGGAAATATATCGACAATCCCTAAGGGGATGATCATAGCTACAGGAAATCATGCAGTTTACAGCGTGTTGGGTTTACATCCAAATGTGTTGTAATGTACCTATTATGTATTCACATAGGTAAAATTGGATTAGAGAATTTTAACAATCGGGAAGATTACATGATACGGTAGTAAAGAAAACTGAAGATGAATTGCATTAGAAGGTAGGTAAATATCTAGCCAATAAGCGACTAAAGCGCAAGTCCACGTACCACATTATCCACCAGTTATTACTAAAACAACTGTCCACTATAAAAATATCGTTAACGTTTTCAGTGAACTTGGGCCTTTAGAAGTGAGTGGAACTAGTCATAATTGAATCAAACCTTCGTCTCATAAGTCTGTATAACTTTATGTAAAGCTGCCTTGACTGGTTGCAAGCCAGCCAGCCTCATCTCCGCAGTGATAGCCGTCTCCAGCAGCTCGTAGTCCAGGGTCGGGATCTCCACGTCCGGGAATATGTCCTGCATGATGCCGTCGAAGAGAGGCACGTCCTTAGCTGTTAAGCGGGCCACGTTCATGTCTCGCATCGCTAGGATTACCATCTGGAAAGGGTGCCCGTTTGTGATTATAATTCTCGCCAAACTTTTTGACGCCGCTGTGCAGAAATTTTGGTACCAGTGGGTAGAGGAGGTACAGGGGTCCAAATGCTATTGGATATTGCTGAATGATTTTGGAATTTAGTTAATTTCTGAGCATCGAGAAGTCCCTAAATAGAATTTTCTGATTGTCGATTTGATCAAATAAAGATTCCACGATCATAGGTACTTTTTTCGATTAAAAAGAATAACTCTATAAATTCGTGTGCTAAGTAACTCACCTCTTGTTCAGGTAAATGAGGATAAGCTCTCCTTTTAATACCAGCGTACCGAAGTAACGCTACCATGGACCTTAGACCAAAGTCGTAATGCTCCTGTTTGGACAACTGCTGCATAGCCAGCTGATATAACGTGAACACCTGGAATTTAACAACTGAATTTACCTTATCGAGAAAAGGTGATAATATGGTTAAAAACAGGTGAATCAAACATTTTGACTGTGCAGTCCAGGCTCTAAATAAAAAAAAGGTTCTTCTTGGATAATCAATACTAGCTATTTTCGTGCGGTTTCATCTGCATCTGGAGCGAACTTCTTCCCGAAACTGCATATGTCTGTTACCCGAAGATAGTGTAGCTTCACAACAGTGAAAAATGTTCAAATCGGTCCAGTTTCAGCGCTTATCGGAGGAAACAAACAAGCAAAAATGTTTTCTCTTTATATTATAACAGGTGGAGACGGCAAAAAGGCTTCAAAAAGTAATTACGTATCGTTCCAAGACTTTTTTAATGGAAACAAAAAATATGAGAGGAATACCTTTTTAGCATTGACTTTGTAAGCAGTAAATCCGTCAGAGAACAGAGTATTTTCTGCTATGATCAGTGAATCAGGCACACACATCGCGATCGGCCGGAACATCGACTTCAAATTGTCTGGCAACTCTGTTCGGCCTGCGTAACTGTAGTCACAGGGAACTTATTACTTTAGGTAACTTGTTGATAGGTACATTCTATAGAAGAAATTAATACTTCAACCTAACGTCAATTGTTTAAAAAGGCATTCTTTCCTTATTCAAGCGTAAAAAATATACAAGATAAAAAATATTTTATTCAGACGAGGCCGAAAATCAGAACTTTTTGAAGTTATATAAAGACCGACCCCAAAAACGTCACCACTTTCTGTTTTCGTTCGGTAGAAGAAATAATGAAACAAAGTCCCCAGCAACACAACTGTCTGTACGGTTTGAAAAAAGGTATGGTAACTTTTTTTACCTACCTATATTCCTAGGATATTACGCTGTAAATATGTATATCAGTTTCCTAATGNTCGAAAGCTAGACTATTCCCGAGTAACATATTTAATCCGGATACGGAAAGAAGTTCCCCTGGCTCACGCGTAAAACCACTGGCGGAAGCTACTCTTCTCTTAAATATCGTATAATTGAAGGAATCGCAAAATAAGCTGAAATACGTGACACAGAATAGCAGCACAAATAAGCCCCACTTAATTTCGTTCTGACTGATATCCAAGTACAAAAGCAGGCCCACAAGGCTTATTTTTAGTCAGCAGCTTAAAATTAACCAAAACCTACTCACCCTGACAAGTAGTCCTCATAATAGAAGACAGGACTCCATCCTTCCACTCCCCGGTAGCCAAGTTGTACTCCCCATAGAGCTCGCCCAGGGTCAAAGCCTTAGGATTCATCGGAAAGGTGTGGACTATTTCGAACCCTGGCTGCTTCTCATTGTGTAAGCGCGTGGTGGTCAGGGCCAGCATTCTCCAGGATACCGACTTGGCGGTATTCGTGTCGCCGAGAAGGATGCTCGAGTGACGGGAGTTCTGGATGGGAGGATATTGGAAGGAGGTAAAGAATTGTAAGTGCTAGTTTTGCTGTTTAATTGGAAATATATCGACAATCCCTAAGGGGATGATCATAGCTACAGGAAATCATGCAGTTTACAGCGTGTTGGGTTTACATCCAAATGTGTTGTAATGTACCTATTATGTATTCACATAGGTAAAATTGGATTAGAGAATTTTAACAATCGGGAAGATTACATGATACGGTAGTAAAGAAAACTGAAGATGAATTGCATTAGAAGGTAGGTAAATATCTAGCCAATAAGCGACTAAAGCGCAAGTCCACGTACCACATTATCCACCAGTTATTACTAAAACAACTGTCCACTATAAAAATATCGTTAACGTTTTCAGTGAACTTGGGCCTTTAGAAGTGAGTGGAACTAGTCATAATTGAATCAAACCTTCGTCTCATAAGTCTGTATAACTTTATGTAAAGCTGCCTTGACTGGTTGCAAGCCAGCCAGCCTCATCTCCGCAGTGATAGCCGTCTCCAGCAGCTCGTAGTCCAGGGTCGGGATCTCCACGTCCGGGAATATGTCCTGCATGATGCCGTCGAAGAGAGGCACGTCCTTAGCTGTTAAGCGGGCCACGTTCATGTCTCGCATCGCTAGGATTACCATCTGGAAAGGGTGCCCGTTTGTGATTATAATTCTCGCCAAACTTTTTGACGCCGCTGTGCAGAAATTTTGGTACCAGTGGGTAGAGGAGGTACAGGGGTCCAAATGCTATTGGATATTGCTGAATGATTTTGGAATTTAGTTAATTTCTGAGCATCGAGAAGTCCCTAAATAGAATTTTCTGATTGTCGATTTGATCAAATAAAGATTCCACGATCATAGGTACTTTTTTCGATTAAAAAGAATAACTCTATAAATTCGTGTGCTAAGTAACTCACCTCTTGTTCAGGTAAATGAGGATAAGCTCTCCTTTTAATACCAGCGTACCGAAGTAACGCTACCATGGACCTTAGACCAAAGTCGTAATGCTCCTGTTTGGACAACTGCTGCATAGCCAGCTGATATAACGTGAACACCTGGAATTTAACAACTGAATTTACCTTATCGAGAAAAGGTGATAATATGGTTAAAAACAGGTGAATCAAACATTTTGACTGTGCAGTCCAGGCTCTAAATAAAAAAAAGGTTCTTCTTGGATAATCAATACTAGCTATTTTCGTGCGGTTTCATCTGCATCTGGAGCGAACTTCTTCCCGAAACTGCATATGTCTGTTACCCGAAGATAGTGTAGCTTCACAACAGTGAAAAATGTTCAAATCGGTCCAGTTTCAGCGCTTATCGGAGGAAACAAACAAGCAAAAATGTTTTCTCTTTATATTATAACAGGTGGAGACGGCAAAAAGGCTTCAAAAAGTAATTACGTATCGTTCCAAGACTTTTTTAATGGAAACAAAAAATATGAGAGGAATACCTTTTTAGCATTGACTTTGTAAGCAGTAAATCCGTCAGAGAACAGAGTATTTTCTGCTATGATCAGTGAATCAGGCACACACATCGCGATCGGCCGGAACATCGACTTCAAATTGTCTGGCAACTCTGTTCGGCCTGCGTAACTGTAGTCACAGGGAACTTATTACTTTAGGTAACTTGTTGATAGGTACATTCTATAGAAGAAATTAATACTTCAACCTAACGTCAATTGTTTAAAAAGGCATTCTTTCCTTATTCAAGCGTAAAAAATATACAAGATAAAAAATATTTTATTCAGACGAGGCCGAAAATCAGAACTTTTTGAAGTTATATAAAGACCGACCCCAAAAACGTCACCACTTTCTGTTTTCGTTCGGTAGAAGAAATAATGAAACAAAGTCCCCAGCAACACAACTGTCTGTACGGTTTGAAAAAAGGTATGGTAACTTTTTTTACCTACCTATATTCCTAGGATATTACGCTGTAAATATGTATATCAGTTTCCTAATGTTTTTTTTATCGTCCCACTGCTGGGCACAGGCCTCCTCTCACACGGAGAAGGATTGAGCATTAATGAATCCGAATGTTTTAAACTAAATAATTCTCTACTATTCTATCGAAGCACTAACCCAGGATTCATAGTAATAAAAATCCCGCAGTTCGGATCCAGCTTGATATCCGCTCCCTCAAAGATGAACCTCTTCTGGAAGAGTGACAACGCGAGGAGTACCGCCAGGATCTGCTGCGCTACCACCGACAGCACCTCGATGTTGATGCGGTTGAACTCGTCGAAACAACCCCAGCAACCGCTTTGGGCAATACCTAGGGTTGAAGGGTGTTTTGAAATGAGAAAGTGGGCCTTAAAAAACGGTCAAGTGAGAGTCGAACTAACTCGCGTACGAAGGGTTATATAGTGCGTACTGTAAAAGTAACAAAATAATCACGTTTGGTGTATGGGAGTCCCAAAATATTTATTTTGTTCTACTTTTCAGTATTTACTGTGATTATACATAAGTTTACTGTGATAAAGTGATAGACTGATAGCGAAGTCTGAGGCCCAAGTTCGTTGAGAACATAAACGACCGCTTTTTCAACAACTGCTTACTTTGGAAATTGAACGTAAAATACACAGTAAACAGTAGTTTTACGAAAACTGACATAGGGTCCTATTTTACTCTTGGTACGGAACCCGTAAAATAGATTCCAAGTACCTATCTCAAAGACCTGGTGATTATCAGCCGAGTTATACTGTATCTGTCTCCAAAATTACCAGAGAAGCACTTAGCCATGGACTTGTAATCCAGTCCATCAGAGCAGTTGGTGACGACCACCCATCTCGCCAGCGCCCTGCCCAAATCCTTGGTGGTCTCCGTCTTGCCGGTGCCGGCCGGGCCTTGAGGACTGCCGCCGCGGAACAGGTGCAGCGCCGTCGTCAGCGTTATGTAGCATCTGACGTATGAACGATGGACGATAAGTTGCAGAATGATGGGTATAAATAAATTTATTTTGCAATATGATCTCTTACTTGACTCCCATTGTATCGAGAAAGAAGATTAAGTAAAAGTTCAGTAACTTAAGTATTACTTTCGAAGATAAGAGAAAGACACTGAAAAAATTGATAAGAGAGGGACATTGAATCAATTTCACGAGTGGTATACCCAAGTGTGAGTGGTATACGAGTGCTATCAACACTAAGCGCAAGCAGCTTGCCAATACCAATAGTTGAAGATCCCACCCAGGGCTGTCAGGGCGCTGTAATATTCGTCATAATAAGATGGAGATATGTTGACGACATGTTACATAGACGATATCTATCAAATTATCCGATGATGGCACAAATTAGCGAGTAATGAAACAGTCAACGCCTGGACTTTATTTCCTTGTAAACCACAAGTTTTGTAGTTCACATTAGTGAGCAAATAATTGATGTCTGACGGCCCTGGGCTCTAGTCTACAAGGTTCGTCACCTGTCAGTAAGCGGCGTGATAACCAGGCGTCCCGAGTTGCCGATGTACTCGTACGTGTATATGGAGTTGGTGTTCGTCTGCTTGATGTAGCAGTCCTCGCGCTCGCGGTCCCAGTAGAACTTCAGTTGAGAGAACCACTCGAATGCCGTTACGTTCATACAACCTAGTAAGTATTAGTGGTTATTTATCCTTGCCTAACAAGGTAACATCTGAACGGATTTGGACAAATTTTAAGACCAGTATAAAACATATTGTAAATGAACCCTGGAAATAGTAGGTAGCTTATTTAACCCATTCACTGTCCGCAAAGTAGACACAAAAACTAAACAATTGGTTAGTACTTATATATCGGACTCTAGATGGGAACGTGTTAAGATATATAGAAGCGTCCCGAGGGAAATACTTCCCGCACTTGGATAATAAGTAGCCTATTTGTTATTAACTTGCCAAACTTTATCAAAATCTGTTCAGCCGATTTGGATTAAAAGGGTAACAACGTCCATACACAGCCTTTTTCTCTCGCATGATCCCGACACGGCGAAAAAAAGTTCCTAGCTAAAATCCTGCCAAAAAGAACCCAAACTCACCCATCTTATACATTCTATCAACTGTATCCCTAGAATGTATCTCAATAACGCAGAGTGCGTTGACTTTAGCGCGCAGAATCTTGCTGATCTCCTTGCGGGACATCAACTGCAGGGTCGTGAGGATCAGGTTCTGCTTCTTGCGCAGTTTTTTCAGAGGCTTCTTCTCTTGCATGATCTCGCAGCGGCATAGAGTTCGAGTGCAGTCTGAGGTCCATTGGATCTAATTGTTATAGTACCAGATCTTGGAATTGTTTTGTTAGGTGTCCTATACTTTGTGGATATTTTGACCTGATTTTTTACAGTTCTAGTTTTTACCTCTTTTGACTTTTAAAGTGCTTGAAAATAATTTGGTTTAAATGGGAGAAAATTACTGGCTTAGCACTGCGCTAAATCATCTACCTTCGCCGCTGACACTAAGCGTTAATTTTTAACCATCTTTGACATCATATTTTTACATAATTGATCCATATTCGATACTTATTTAAGTTTTTTGCTATCTAACCTTGCTGGAAGTGATTCCAAGCTGACCTGGCCAGTCGTTGATCCAGGTTTCTCTTTGGTACCGGCACTTCCTCAGAGCAGCTCGCGTCAATATTAATTGCTAGAAATACACATAGGTAATTGGCATTCAGATTTATGAGACATGGATAGCCATTTATATACATGTTATACCTCAATACGTGGATAGCCGTTTTCTCTAAGTACATTTTAGTGAATGCTCTTGTAGGTACTCTTACAAGGCGACCAGTTTTCTATCGCTATACCAAACTACTACACTACCTTTAACCCTTTAACCGCTTGTGTCGCATATATACGACACATGTTACCGTGTCCCTAGCGCGCGTGTCGTATTTTTACGACAAAGAACATGCACGTTTTTTCGTTATATTTTTGTCCTATTAACTGCGTGGTACAGCTAAACTATTATTTAATACAAGTATTATTTACAACAATTACTTCAAATTATTTTTCATAGCTCTAAGCATTGAAAAAACTTGAACAAAAATAAGTAATTGGTAGCTTAGACTTTTCTTCGGTGTCTATAGCCGCGCGCTAGGGGCACGGCAATTGATATTTAGCCACGCGCTTAAAGGGTTAATGATTGCAACTGTAGCTAGTTCTATATTAAAAAAAAATATTTTTCATGCATTCTGCTATATTATTATAGTTCCATCTAAAGCACCTAAAGGTACACCTAATACGATAATAGTAGATATAAAATTCTTACATCTCTAAGAACCACCCTCATAGTATGCTCAAGGCCAGAGAGCCAGACTTCAGCTGGTCCATCCAGCACCAGGTTATACTTCCATTCAACACATTCCCCGTCCTCTGAAGACATGGCCTTAGCAACTGGCAGACCCATCGGGTTCTGGAATATTGGTTCTTAGAATATAATTATATGCTGTGCTTTATTCGAATATGAAAAAAAATGGATTAATGTTAATACTACATTAAAAACAAAACAGGAGTCACTAATATTTTCTTTGAAAGAACAGATACTTCCTCTTAAGAATCTAAACTAAACATCGGCAAAAAGATAATTTTAAAATCTTAAAAAACAATTTTGTCTAAAACATATTTATTCAAATAAACTTAACATTTATCAATGCAAATATAAAACAAGTCTTATTTTGATAACAGGTACAAGTTCAAATTTCATATTCAGGCCGTTTTAATATAATCCATTTAAGCATTGTTAATATCAGCATATCTGCTGTTTGTAACACCTCGGATCTTCTCAGGCAGGGTCAGCAGTATCTTCAAGACCGCTTTCTTTATTTCATCAGAGCGGCACGCCCATACAAGATGTAGGTATTGATTCAATAGACCCTGTGCTTGTGAACTTGGGTGGTACATCAGTAGGATCACTAGTGCCTGAAAAGAATTAAAAAACAATGTTTAGAGATACAAAGACTTTTACACTAAAATTAAAAAGAGGAAGTTTTTTTCTCTTTGAAACAATTTGATTTGTTTTTTCACTTTTTGGAAGTTACACTCTTCCCAGNCTTATTTAACCCATTCACTGTCCGCAAAGTAGACACAAAAACTAAACAATTGGTTAGTACTTATATATCGGACTCTAGATGGGAACGTGTTAAGATATATAGAAGCGTCCCGAGGGAAATACTTCCCGCACTTGGATAATAAGTAGCCTATTTGTTATTAACTTGCCAAACTTTATCAAAATCTGTTCAGCCGATTTGGATTAAAAGGGTAACAACGTCCATACACAGCCTTTTTCTCTCGCATGATCCCGACACGGCGAAAAAAAGTTCCTAGCTAAAATCCTGCCAAAAAGAACCCAAACTCACCCATCTTATACATTCTATCAACTGTATCCCTAGAATGTATCTCAATAACGCAGAGTGCGTTGACTTTAGCGCGCAGAATCTTGCTGATCTCCTTGCGGGACATCAACTGCAGGGTCGTGAGGATCAGGTTCTGCTTCTTGCGCAGTTTTTTCAGAGGCTTCTTCTCTTGCATGATCTCGCAGCGGCATAGAGTTCGAGTGCAGTCTGAGGTCCATTGGATCTAATTGTTATAGTACCAGATCTTGGAATTGTTTTGTTAGGTGTCCTATACTTTGTGGATATTTTGACCTGATTTTTTACAGTTCTAGTTTTTACCTCTTTTGACTTTTAAAGTGCTTGAAAATAATTTGGTTTAAATGGGAGAAAATTACTGGCTTAGCACTGCGCTAAATCATCTACCTTCGCCGCTGACACTAAGCGTTAATTTTTAACCATCTTTGACATCATATTTTTACATAATTGATCCATATTCGATACTTATTTAAGTTTTTTGCTATCTAACCTTGCTGGAAGTGATTCCAAGCTGACCTGGCCAGTCGTTGATCCAGGTTTCTCTTTGGTACCGGCACTTCCTCAGAGCAGCTCGCGTCAATATTAATTGCTAGAAATACACATAGGTAATTGGCATTCAGATTTATGAGACATGGATAGCCATTTATATACATGTTATACCTCAATACGTGGATAGCCGTTTTCTCTAAGTACATTTTAGTGAATGCTCTTGTAGGTACTCTTACAAGGCGACCAGTTTTCTATCGCTATACCAAACTACTACACTACCTTTAACCCTTTAACCGCTTGTGTCGCATATATACGACACATGTTACCGTGTCCCTAGCGCGCGTGTCGTATTTTTACGACAAAGAACATGCACGTTTTTTCGTTATATTTTTGTCCTATTAACTGCGTGGTACAGCTAAACTATTATTTAATACAAGTATTATTTACAACAATTACTTCAAATTATTTTTCATAGCTCTAAGCATTGAAAAAACTTGAACAAAAATAAGTAATTGGTAGCTTAGACTTTTCTTCGGTGTCTATAGCCGCGCGCTAGGGGCACGGCAATTGATATTTAGCCACGCGCTTAAAGGGTTAATGATTGCAACTGTAGCTAGTTCTATATTAAAAAAAAATATTTTTCATGCATTCTGCTATATTATTATAGTTCCATCTAAAGCACCTAAAGGTACACCTAATACGATAATAGTAGATATAAAATTCTTACATCTCTAAGAACCACCCTCATAGTATGCTCAAGGCCAGAGAGCCAGACTTCAGCTGGTCCATCCAGCACCAGGTTATACTTCCATTCAACACATTCCCCGTCCTCTGAAGACATGGCCTTAGCAACTGGCAGACCCATCGGGTTCTGGAATATTGGTTCTTAGAATATAATTATATGCTGTGCTTTATTCGAATATGAAAAAAAATGGATTAATGTTAATACTACATTAAAAACAAAACAGGAGTCACTAATATTTTCTTTGAAAGAACAGATACTTCCTCTTAAGAATCTAAACTAAACATCGGCAAAAAGATAATTTTAAAATCTTAAAAAACAATTTTGTCTAAAACATATTTATTCAAATAAACTTAACATTTATCAATGCAAATATAAAACAAGTCTTATTTTGATAACAGGTACAAGTTCAAATTTCATATTCAGGCCGTTTTAATATAATCCATTTAAGCATTGTTAATATCAGCATATCTGCTGTTTGTAACACCTCGGATCTTCTCAGGCAGGGTCAGCAGTATCTTCAAGACCGCTTTCTTTATTTCATCAGAGCGGCACGCCCATACAAGATGTAGGTATTGATTCAATAGACCCTGTGCTTGTGAACTTGGGTGGTACATCAGTAGGATCACTAGTGCCTGAAAAGAATTAAAAAACAATGTTTAGAGATACAAAGACTTTTACACTAAAATTAAAAAGAGGAAGTTTTTTTCTCTTTGAAACAATTTGATTTGTTTTTTCACTTTTTGGAAGTTACACTCTTCCCAGGTGACAGACTATTTTATCCGGATGCAGGAAATAGCTAGTACATAAAAAACAAATTTCTTATTTAATCTATAATTTAAAAGTGAATCTAGACTATGGAGGGTTGGTATACCTAATACAACAAATTCTATAATATAACACTGTCCAGCTAGCTTGTAATGTTAAGAGATCAACTGCATAATAATTACTTAACAAAACTTTGTCAACAAATATAACTTTTTTAATACATAAAGTACTCACTCTAACATACAAGGCAGCTTCATTAACATCCTTCCAGTTATGTTTCCACGGCGGGAACTTCTTCAACAAATACAGCAGTTTATTCCAATTGTGTGAGTAAATGGCCTTACAGCAAGCTATCCGGTACACCGACTTGAAGGTTTTTAAGTCCTGTTCTTGGTACTTGGTATTCATTCTACTCTGCTGGACCTTCACCAAGTTTCTCTTGCAGTATATTTTGATAGGGTCAAATATTAGTGGGGCCTCCATGAAGTCTATTACTTTTCTCTGTAAATAATATAGAATAGATATAGAATGAAATATGCTGCAATAACCCCAACTTAACATAAAATTGGGATAAATTCTAGAGGATATTGATGATGATAATGATCTTCGGTATTTTTTATTATTTAATGGTAGGTGACAGGTATTTATTCTGAAAAGCGGTGCGAAAAGTATAAAATAATGAGGTTATAATTTTATTAAAGTTACGTATGATAGGATTCTCTGAAGCTAAAGCAAATCATTTAAATCACGCCACAATAATGAAAGCCCTATATTTATTATGATGATAAAGTTAGATAATAAGAATAATATTTACCATCGTACTCATAGGCACAAAGTGACATTTTTCCAAGATTTCTTCCATTGTGGCCAGTTACACTTTAAGTCAAATAATACGTAAACTATTTTCAAATCGAAATTACGTATTTAAGTGAATAAAACTAAAAAAAAATTATTGAAAACTTTTGTATCACGCGCGTTTGTTGTTTTTCTTGCTTGATTAGTGAATGAATGATCTTCTGCTGACTTTCAGTAGTTTCAGACGTTTCAGTAGTTCCGTCTGAGTGAATGATGAACTAGACTTCACAGATTGTAAAGATTTCAAATGTTGTCAAATATTTCACTTGAAAAACTACCACCAAGGAAACCAACGACCTTTCATGCGTAAGTTAATGTTCAAATAAAGTGCATTAATTACCTTATCAATTCTTATCCTATTCACATTATCAAATAATTTCTTCAAGTGGACTTGAATCAAAGATGGCCTTTTAGAGTTTCCAAGAATTTCAAGTAAATCATCGTTCGATATGAAATAAAATCTTGGGAACAGTTGCCGCTTCGTTTCGAGATATTTTTCTAGAGCACGCAGGATTCCGTCCAAGTTATCTACCATTTGGTTCAATTTGTTGAACAGGTAAGGCTGTGGTTTATAAATACAGGCTTCAATGGCATTTTTTCCTGCGTGCATGCTATTAACGAAAACATTCATCATATGTTAGCAGTTACTACGCTTTACTTAACAAATAGCGTAGTTTACTATTTTAAGTTGAGCTATGTTTGAGCGTACCTGGCTGTAACTTCTGTCCAAGCAGCAGTCAGTGCGTCAAATATTAAAACTTCTGCAGGTAATTGCTTTCTAATATCTTCACCAGAAAATATAGTTTCGAGATATAGATAGCGACGTTGCACTTGCAAAGAAATCTGTTACGAAAGTAGTTTTAGTACTTGAAAAGACCTACGTAAGTCATTAGTTAATTTTAATTTAACTTTCTTACTTCAATACACTCTGCTACATAGCCCAATGATTTCTCCCAATAATCTACTTCTTTTATAAATGGTTCCACATATTTTGTTGATTTCATTGACGAGAGTTGCACTTGATGATCTTCAAGAAACTAATAAATTAAAATTGTTTATTTAAATTAAAATAGTCATTAACAGGTAATATTTAAAGAAATTAATTTACGTAACGTAACTATCCATTGATTTACAATTAGAGATTGAATTTTGACAGCAGCATAAAGACAAAATCCAATGTCTAATCGTAAAACTAAGGATAGTTAGGACATAGAAATCGCATATTATTTTCATAATCTTAACCGAACCTGCATGACATCATCAACAGTTTTAATTTTATACATTTCTCCTCTATGATGCTGCATCTCAAAGGTAGTGTTCTTCCACACCTCCCTAATAGCTTTGAGGCCGTTTTCAATGTTCAGTTCCATAGTAGCAGCGTTTGATATTTCGGCTATTTCTTCAGCATATGCTTGGAAGTTCAGACGCATTATCAGATCTAATTTGAAGTCTTCAGAGTTTTGGTCAAAGTCACTACATGTTTCAAGGGGAAATAGGAAAGGAGAAGGGTTTGGTTAAAAATAATTATGACTACCAAATTTTGTATAGTTTCTAATATTATTTTATTCAATTGGTACAATCAGAGACAATTAAAAATATTATCATGATTTTGACGAATTGTCATTATAAATGGATATTGTATACATACGAATAATTATGAAAACTTACACAGCCATAAGCGTTTTAATTCTGTCCCAATGGCGCTCACGCATGCATGGATTCTTTAAATCACCAATTAATGGCAGGGTTCGCCTAAATGCATCTACTTTAATTCGAGTAGTGTCTATTATTTCCCAATTCTTGTCCTTCAGTTGCCGCGAAAGCTTGTTGAAATTTCTGTAAAAGGAATAATTTAATAGGAACGACGACAGTTTGACAGTCTCGAGATATGAGTCTTGTCCTTGAACTCATTTGTTTCTATAATTTTTGTGGTACCTGAACAAAAACATGACATTCTCTTCCATCTCGTCGGTTTCCATTTCCCAAAACGATTGTGTTTTATATTTTTCCCAGGACTCCTCCCATTGGGCGACCAAACCCCAAACTTCTTCCAACTTCTCCAGTTCCTTCTCCATTTTCAGAAGATCCAGATTCACTGGAGTACTACAAAAAAGTTGAGATATAAATGAGAATGGAGATATAATACAAGCTTTCTTACATCACGTAATAACTAATAGTAACTCTTAATAGCTTATGTTTATTTTCCGTGAACGTTTCCTACTGCCCGCAAAATCATGACAAGAACTTAAAATGACCCAAGTTGTGCTTCACGTGTGGAGCCTAAAGCTACATCTATTTTATCGAATTTAAATATAACTAACGTCAGATTAAACACAGCAAGACCATCCCGTATAAGTTGTTCCTGTGCTCGCAACGCGTTAAGTTGTTCTCTGAAAGCTTTCAATTGAGCCAGAGCGTCTTTGCCAGATATGTCAGAGGAGACCGGAGCAGTCTTATAGAAATCTTCGCAAAATTCTTTAGCTTGCTCCTTAAAAACCTAAGAGAAACGATAATATGAAATGATCAAAAGATATAAATAACTGGAAAGTTATCTGGGCCAAATAAAGTTCTTCCAGTGATAATAATCCATTCGGCTAACTTAAAAGTATTAAAAACTCTTTGCTAGCCAATCGAGTTCTGGCTTAGTATTTTTTTTTCGTTCTTTACTCCCTATTTTTTTTACATGATAAAAGCAATAATCTTACTTCAGCTTGATCCAGTAAATCCGTTTTGAATTTTTCCTTGTTCGCTTCAAGATTCTTTTTAGCTTCTTCCAAAACACTTAAGTAGTCTGACCATAAATCTGGTATATTCTCATGACGAGTAATCATGTCAGAACTCAGTTCAACTTCGAACTTTGCTAAAAAGGAAGTGAACCGGAATTTACATTTCATTAACTTTATCCGAATGAGATAAAAATATTTTTTTTTGGACTTACCCAGTGTCAACATTTGATCAGAAATAGGTGGGAATGTTTTCTCAACCGTACTTATTTCTGATAGTAATCGATCATAAGTTTCTATGCTTTCTTGAAGCTCTTTTAAATCTTTTGGTACCTATGAAGTAGAAATGAATACCTGATTATAATCTAATTTATAAAATTATTTGTGGTATTCTACAGCGATATTCTATCAAAACAATTGAACTAACCTTCATAGCTTGTTCACTACTCTTTTCTACGTAATTATAAACTGTGTCAATGTCAGCCTCCGTGATTGTTCTCAATAGTTCACCCAGCCTGGTTTGCCACACGATGCAGTGGGCTATTATAGATTTTTTCAATTCGCTTGAGTTAAGAGTTATGAAATGGATCTGAAATGAAATTAGGTCACGAACGAATTTAAATGTAAAACGCCCTAAAAAGACGTGCTACTAAAAGAATCTACAAATTGTACCTGGTTAATCGTTTCCTGTATTTGAATAGAGTTAGCAAGATTGCTGTAATTTATAACAAGACAGTCAAAATCCTCAGCAGTGTGCCTCTCTGACCGGTACTGCTCTAAGAACTGATCTTTATCCACTGTCCAGATATGCATGTAAGGATCCCACATTGTTAAATGGTCGTTCACTAGTTTGATATTGTATTCAATTTCTGGAATTGATATATTTGATGCTTTAGGAGAACAAACTTAGGCAAGAAACTTCTTGGAATTTTTCTCAATCATAATAACATCACATAAGATCATTGACAACATCGAATAATGCGTTTTAGCGGGTGTCGGATAGCCAACGTGACCACGTTTGTGGGCTGAGTACATGTGTAATTACAAAAGGAAGCTAAATAATAACACTTTGATTCGAAAGAAGCATAACGAGGCTTAAGGTGAATGCGACGACTAGAAGCGGGAAATTCAAGTATAAAATGTTTTTTTCATGTTTTACCTAAGTTAACATTCAATATGAGGCGTGATCTTATGATTGGCGGTTATAATATCCCACAAAGTAATTTCTGATGTCCTTGTTTAACTCCGAAACTTCTTATTATGAACTATAAACTGACGAAACTATGATATTTCGCAATAAAACGTTTTTTACAGTTACATTTAAATTGTAAGAAGTTTCGGAGTTAAACAAGGACATCAGAAATTACTTTGTGGGATATTATAACCGCCAATCATAAGATCACGCCTCATATTGAATGTTAACTTAGGTAAAACATGAAAAAACCATTTTATA
>NWSH02000008.1:1283379-1306535 GCA_002382865.2 Heliothis virescens
AACTTGGAGAGGATCACCTCGAACTGAAGTTGTATTATCGTAAAACGCGTCGCGTGTAAAAATGCCAGGCGTGCTACCTCAGAAAAGAATCGCTACAAATTGTTGACGGTGGTTAGATCGTTTCCTGTATTTGATAACTAGAGTTACTGCGCAAAGATTGCTGGTATCATTTATAAGGCACATGACGTCAAAATCCTCAGCAGTCGGGCCCTCTGCTGACCGTAGCTCGTGTGCGCTCCTAAAGTAAGGCTCGTGATCTTTACCTCGCGCGCACTGTGCCACGATATGGCATGTAAGCATGCAGTCTGATGAGGGACGCACATTGTTAAGAGCTGGTTCGTTCACCGTTAGTTTGATATGTAAAGCTTGCAATTTTCTGGAGATTCGATATATTTGATCGGCTTTAGTTGAGAAGAACAAACTTAGGCAAGAAACCTTCTTATGGAATTATGTTCTTTGCAACATAATCGAAAAAGACGACGTCACATAAACTGAGCAGTCATTGATAACTGGATCGAACATAGATGGCCTTTAGGGCGGAGGCGCTGTGCGATAGGGCCAGAATGAACGTTGAGCCCGACGTTTGTGGCTCTGGAGTCTACATGTGTGAATGCACACAAAAAAGGAGGGTATACAATGATAGTAACGATGCTGGCTATTAAGTAATGAGAGCACTAGCTTGCATTCGAAAGATGGCATAAAGCGAGGCTTCAAAGGTGAATGGCGAAGGGGGAGGTGGCTGGGGGGGGGGGGCTCGTAGTCGGGGGGGGGGGGGGGGGGGGGGGGAAAAGACGACTAGACAGAAGGGCAGGGGAAATTCAAAGTATAAAATGTTATTTTGCATGGTGTTTAGGTCCTAAGTTACACATTCAATATGAGGCGTGATCCTTAATGAATTGGCGGTTAATAGATAGTCTCATCAGCACAAGTAAGTATTCTGATGTCCTTGTTTAACTCCGAAACTTCTTATTACTGAACTATAATACTGACGAAACTACTGATTTTCGCAAATACAACACGTTTTTTTACAGTTTCCATTTAATTGTAATATTAAGAAGTTTCGGAGTTAAACAAGGACATCAGAAATTACTTTGTGGGATATTATAACCGCCAATCATAAGATCACGCCTCATATTGAATGTTAACTTAGGTAAAACATGAAAAAACCACTTTATATTTGAATTTCCCGCTTCTAGTGGTCGAATGCACCTTAACGCGATTTCGGCAATCATTCTCCTGATTAATCCTTTGTGAACTAAAATACATCAGTGTAACTTTACCATCGTTAATAAACCTCTGCAGCTTATTACAATCTTGATCTAAAGCTATAGCTTCGTAAAACTTCTTGAGTCCTCCTGTCGGCAGTGAAAACTTCTCGTAAAGGCGTGGGACGGTACTCATAATATGAACAATTTCTTCAAGAACTGTGGTGAACGTGTCTTGGATCTCAGATTTTGTAGGTATGTATGTAATGTATTTCCCAGTTAAGTAGAGGTCCATTTTTATTAATGGTGACGGCGCCATAGTGCCTGTAGAGTTCAATCTATACTTAATAATATTATAAAGCTGAAGAGTTTGTTTGTTTGTTTGCACGCGCTAATCTCAGAAAAAATCTTTCAGTGTTAGATAGGCCATTTATCGAGGAAGGTTATAGGCTACTTTTTATCTGGGTGCGCGCAGTAGTTCCCACGGGTAAATTAATAAATCTCGTCAAGATTAGTAACTTACTCAAATTAACACTGATATAATACTCACCATCTCCATGTACACACTTGTACATGTTTTGCATAGTGGACTTGATCCCTAATCTTAAAGCATCTTCTAGGAGTATATCAAATCTCCTTACATATTTAATCCAATGTTCTGCCATCTAAAAGATTTTTGAAATGGAGTGTAAAATTGATTTCTTCACTAATAATCAACATTTTGATTTAGATATAATTGTTACCTGTGTAATATATGGTTCGAAGCCTTCATACACAATCACAAGATAAACTACTATCACTTTATACATATCTAATACAGCTTCCATAGCTGTAGCCTCCATTTTTCGTATTTTAGCCCGTAGAACTTTTATATCGAATACGTTATAAATGTCAAATTCTACAAATGGAGTGTCGCAAATCTTTTCCATAATTTTGACTAAATTAATATTGCAGTTTTTATATGTAGTTAAGAAGTCTTGAAGCTGGAATTAATCAAAGATATATTTTTTAGTATTAGACCCGATCCATAGTCGTACTTAACTTAAAACTTTACGTAGCTATGTTCATATTGACTTACTTCTCCAATTTGCATAACACAGTCTGCAATGTATGCGTCGGACATTGTAGAAGTCCATGTTAGCTTTGTTATTCCTGGTTGCACTTTTTTCTCACAAGCCTAAAAATAAAAAACTAATTTAGTAGAATTGTTTTTACATTGGCAAGTTTACATAAGCGCGCGTAAAACTAATTAGATTCCAATACACGTAAAGATTCAATACTGTGTTCCCCAATCCCAAATTCCATATTGTTGCAATCTTTCAAACGAGTACACAAAATAAATAAATAAATAAATATTCTAAGTATAAATATTACAGCCTTGAAGAAAGATACAAAAAATATAAGATAGGNGTTCATTGTTGACAAATAAAATAATGACGTTAACTGTCATTCATTCAAAAAACGTTTCGTTTTAGTTTTCAACTACTGTACGTTCCTAATGTTCCTATCGACTGTACTACGGAATCTCGAAGTTCAAAATGCCGATGTACGGTATTCATAAAGTACATAAGATCGACGTACGTGACTTAGAATGTACGTTAAGACGAAGTACTGTATTGAGAATGTTCATCATCCCGATGTACGGAATATCGAAAGTTTGTTATGGCGAAGTACTTGATTGCGATTGTTCTGAATCACGATGTACGGAATATCGAAAGGTTGCCATGCCGAATTACGTTATTGCGAAGGGTTTAAGATCAGGTGTTTTCATTAATCAGAAATATTAAGTGGGAATATTTATCATCGTAATAAATGTATTTGGTGCCCGATACATTTTAATCAATTTGCAGTAAAAAAAAAATATTGAGTTAATGTAGCTCATTTTAAGTGTCGTGACTGGATATTATTCCTTGATGATATAATTAAATGTAAATCGCGAGAAAGAGCAAAACAACATTTTACTGGAGTTGTGTTAGAAAACCATATTCCAGTTGCGGTGCTACGATCATCACAAAAATGGTTGGCGATTTTCATTACGATTTCATAAGTCGAATGGCATTTATCATCTTAAGGAAAATATTTTTTTTTTACTGCAAATTGATTAAAATGTATCGGGCACCAAATACATTTATTACGATGATAAATATTCCCACTTAATATTTCTGATTAATGAAAACACCTGATCTTAAACCCTTCGCAATAACGTAATTCGGCATGGCAACCTTTCGATATTTCGTACATCGTGATTCAGAACAATCGCAATCAAGTACTTCGCCATAACAAACTTTCGATATTCCGTACATCGGGATGATGAACATTCTCAATACAGTACTTCGTCTTAACGTACATTCTAAGTCACGTACGTCGATCTTATGTACTTTATGAATACCGTACATCGGCATTTTGAACTTCGAGATTCCGTAGTACAGTCGATAGGAACATTAGGAACGTACAGTAGTTGAAAACTAAAACGAAACGTTTTTTGAATGAATGACAGTTAACGTCATTATTTTATTTGTCAACAATGAACGATGGTGATATTTTTTGAATTTACTATTTCCTTTTAAACACTAGCCCATAAATGTTTTAATTATTGTTTAGTTAATTTTATTATTAAGTATTTATTATAAAATATTGTAGTCAAGATGAATCTAGGCGACCCAGAGTTGGAACTGATTGATCCAACCCCGAATGTCCACTCGCTGTTTCTACATTTCGATAAAACGTTTTTCTGGACTAAACTGGCGAGTAGAGCTGTGGTCCGGTGGAGTAAAAGGATGTACTCTTGTGCTGGCGTGTGCTCGTAAGTTTCTTTTCTCAATAACATTTGTTAATATGTACATGTATTCAAGTAATTCATGATTTCAAATTTTATTAAAATATAGCAAAACGACTCTTATCTGACTTCTAAGAATATTGATTGTCATCCCTTGAGTAGCATAATATTGCTTAGATATATTAGAATCAAAGTGTTGTTGCCAGTTATTCTTAGATGCCACCATATTACAGTGTAACTTGGTTAAGTGGGACCTGGATAAGTGAGAAACCTCCATAACTGGAACTCATGCTGAGGTCCCAACACTTTGGCACTGAATTACCTCTGTTAGTGGGACGAGGTAAGCCTCTATATCTGGGATTTGTTCTTTCGATTTATCGTCATAGTTACCTCTATGACTGAGACAGCGAGTAAATTTTAAATGCATAAACCTCTGTAACTGAGATAACATTGTTTACTCATTCTTATTCTACCCACAAATTCCACACGTAATTCCGAGTACGTAAGTACAAATTTTGAGCTTCTGTTACCTTCAGCTTCGCTTTGCTATCATAGATACAGATGTTTATTTAAAAAATGCCAAAACGAAAGCTACAATCGTTATCATCACGTGAAAAACTGAATTTAGTATCTGTTTATGAAAGTGGGAAGACACGCGAAGAAGGTTGTGCCGAATTTAATGTGCCAAAATCTATTCTTTGTAGCATAATTCAGAATAAACATAAAATTTAATCACAATGTTCTGAAGGACAAGGAAAACTAAAACGTGTACGTTTATCGGAATATCCTGAACTTGAACAGTGTTTGCTAACATGGGTCAAGCAACTTTCTGGTAAGTGGACCGATGATTAAAGAAAAGGCACAGGATTTCGCGCGAAGGCTCGTTATTTATAATTTTTGCAGCAATGGTTGCGTGGAAGGGTTTAAGAAAAGAAACGGTATAGTTTTCAAAGCAATTTGTGGAGAAAGTAACGATGTTGATGTTAACAAATGTAGCCAATGGATTGAAGACCGACCACTTCTATTACGCAATTATTCTGCTGATGATATTTTTAATGTTATTTTATTTAATGATCGCACCTGTATAACTGAAATAACCTGTATTCTCACCTCTATTAATGGAACCCTCTGTAAATGAGACAGATATTTATTTATACCTGTATATCTGAGACACTGGGTAAGTGGAATACCTCTATAAGTGAAACGACATTGCAGGTCCCTTGATGTTTCACTTAACCAGGTTTCACTGTATTATGTTAGATTTTCAAATAAGTCTAATCATACTTCAAGATACAACAATTAAACCTCTAATTAATATCAGTATCTAATATGTATCATGGTTAATTTCAGGTACGAAGGCAGAGGAGGTCTGTGTGACATAGCACTCAGTGAACCACTATTGAAGCTGCGACCTCGCAAAGACCTAATTGAGACATTACTCCACGAGATGATCCATGCATTCCTATTTGTAACCAATAGGGACCAAGATCGGGACGGCCACGGCCCTAACTTCAAGGCTCATATGTACAGGATCAACCAAAGTGCAGGACTGAATATTAGTATATACCATAGTTTTCATGATGAGGTAATTTTAATTAGATAAATCTTGTATTTAAATCCTCTGAATTGTACCATTATACCAATACTATATTACAGAAGATATAGGTAGCTACATTAAAAACAAGATATTAAGTTTCGAATCTAGTAATTTTTATCTTCAATTTCAGGTGGAGCTGTACCAAACTCACTGGTGGCGTTGCAATGGCCCCTGTCAAACAAGAAGACCTCACTTTGGTATAGTAAGACGATCCATGAACAGAGCTCCAGGGCCCAGCGACTACTGGTGGACCGACCACCTCCGGAAATGCGGAGGAACCTTCGTCAAAATAAAAGAACCAGAAAAACAACAAAAGACTAAAGGTACAAAATCTACAGCTAAACCAAATGCAGATATTACAAAATATATAACAAATAACATTAAAACTATCAATAATATACCAAATACATGTGGAAGCAATAATCCAGTGAAGCCAGTACTGAAGGATTCTAGTAATATCAAAGGCAGTATCAAAACTAAGTCAAACAGTTCCAGTACTGTGGTAGTTAGCAAGAAGGGAGTTGTGTTCAATCCTACAGTGCCGAAGCCTCCTACACAACCTATTCCAGTATTCACTGGAAGTGGCAACACAATGAAAACAGACACCAAACACTATACCGACAATGTTACAGAAACTGTTCGAAGTATATGGGCTAACAAACAAATACCTACAGCAATAAACAAAAAACCAGCACCAGTTAATAGTAATTCACCAGTACAGAAATCAAAGACAGAAGACACTGATACATTCAAAAAACCAGACAGTAAAATTGGAATTCCTAATTCTAAAAAACCTAAAACGGAGTCTCCTACTTCATCTCCACCTATAAAAATGAAAAAGATTGAAGACTATTTTAATGCTTCAACAATTTTAAAAGACTTATATGGTGATGACTACAAGTTAACTCAACCTAGTAACAGTACAAAGTTAATAGCCGTTAATGTAAAAGTAGATTTAGTTGACTGTCCTATTTGTAATGCTAAGTTTAGTAATAAAGAAATTAATAGACATCTGGATGAATGTCTGAATAAAGATATTATTGAGAAACTTAGTAAGGATGGTATAGAAAGTGTTCAAGAAGTTCAACCTAGCCAAAGTGGAGTAGGAACTACAATTAATGGACTAATTGATGTAAAACCTGTACCTGCATTTGTAAAACCAGAAACCACTAACAATAATCTTATAGACCTGACTAATTTCAATGTTGAAGCTACTAACACAAATAAGAACAAAGGTAAACGGAAGACTATAGATCCTATTGCAAGCGTTGATAAAGTTATATCATCAGTCAAAGAAATAGAAGATGCCCAAGCAAGACATGTTATAGAAACAGTTAAAATAACTGCTAATGCAGATATACCACAAGTAAAAAGAAGGAAAACTGATAGCCACGTAACAAGAGAAAGAGGAGATGATTTACAAACTGGCATTAACATCGATAACAAAGTACCAGAAGATGTTAAAATCAAAGCAGAACCTGGTACTAGCAAAGAAGAAGTATTTGATCAAATCTGTCCGTGCTGTGGCAAGCAATTTGACAAGCCAGTGGAAGAACATTTGGATGAGTGCCTGATGTTCTTTGACAATAATACTACAATACCTGATGAAGGTGCCAGCACAAGTTATGAGAACCATACTACTATAGTTATTGAAGATGAAGACGATATATTTGATGAGTCTCAAGTACTTAATGCGACGGGAACGAAGACGCCTTGCCCATGTTGTATGCAAATGGTGGAAGAACTCGATATGAACGACCATTTGGACTTGTGTTTGAAATAGGATTTATAATATTGATCATGGTAGCTAGGTATAATTTATTATGTGATATTTATTGTTAAATCAGTGTGTAGATTACAATTGTCGGTTCAAATGATTCTAGATCAGCATAATTTTTGTGTTAAATTCCTGCATATGTATACTCACCATGTTAGATACTGTTAATGATTCGTTTTCCATATTTAATTTATTAATAATGATTGAATTGATGATTGTCAAGTGTTGTATTATGAGTTTCTTATGGCTTACGAGTCCTTGCATTTATTAGTAAAATTATGTGATATTAGAATAAATAATTATGTTATTAATTTATAATTTCTGCAGTTTCTTTTTATTATATATTTCAGTTCCGTGCTGTTTCTAAATATAGGAAGTACTTACCTGTTATGTAGGTCAAGAGAAAATGATCAGCTTACCTTCAATATTATTCTTTTCTTACTTATTTATACTTATATTATAAAGCTGAAGAGCTTGTTTGTTTGCTTGAACGTGCTAATCTCAGGAACTAATGTATTTGAACTTTCGCGACGTGTACACATATTTTAGATAACCATCGGGTCTTACTCGCGATGACCCGTGTCCACAGTCGGTGCAATTCCGCCGAAACGTCGGAAGAAAAGAGGTATCGTAAACCTTCACAATTTCATCGCGAGTTTGTTTGACCCGTTGATTATCTCAGGAACTACTCGAAATCCGTTTATCGAGGAAGGCTGTAGGCTACTTTTTATCCGGGTGTGCGCGGCTGGTGGAAGCTAGTCAGTTATAAGGGTATACTTACATCACCCGACATTTCTTCAACTTTAACTAGATTTTTTTTATCTTACCAAGATCAGAGGCTTGAACAGCAGTCTCTCCTCATCAGACAACGAGTCTAATATCTTATTGTATCCCTTGACCACTGCCAACACGCTCTCATACACGTAGGATACTGTCTTACTCTTTTGATACACCTGGTTAAGAAGTAAACGTGATTTGAAAAGCTAGCTTTTGTGAAGTCTAATGCAATTTTTTTCGGATGTTGATAAGAGGTAATTAATCCTATGGACAAAGCTTGGTAAAGATTGATATGGATATAATTTAATTTTATCAATGCCATATTTTTTTAGTCGATCTTAAAGTCGATCTAGTATTTAAATTGCAAAATTTCGTGATCTACCTGAAAAGCATGCACTGGTATGTCCATACACAGGTTCTCCCAGTG
The DNA here is from genome assembly GCA_002382865.2 of Heliothis virescens. Lineage (NCBI taxonomy): Eukaryota > Metazoa > Arthropoda > Insecta > Lepidoptera > Noctuidae > Heliothis > Heliothis virescens. The sequence goes on from NWSH02000008.1 coordinate 1,291,939, forward strand.
TGCAGCCTCTTTGCACAACTCCAGAATATTTCTAGAACAAACAAACTACGTTAGGAATACGTAATAAGGACTTCCATTTTGGAGTACCTATAGATCCTGGTGTAATTACTGGGACCCCGAAGAAGTTCCTAATTTTTTTGAACCGAAATCGAAGGAAGGAGAAAGCTCTTTGTGCCACTGGAATACTATTTTCATTATGTCCATCGATTGCTCCACCATTTGTCAACCGATTTTGTTTCAAAAGCTATATAATTCAAATACCAATTTATTCATACAGCCTAGCTACTCACATATCGATGTTACACTCCAAGAGTCCAGGGTTCTCAGCGCTCTTCCTCATCAGGGTCTTGTTGAGTCCTGCGCCACATTTCTCGTCCAAGTTGTGCTATTGAAAATGTAATTTCAGTACTTATTGTATTTTTGAAATAAGATGTTCAAGTGCCTAACTACATATTTTCAAGGAGCAATGTCATCCAAATTGAAGTTAAAGCTAAATTTACGGAATAATATTTCACTAGTACTAGAAAAACCTTCCTCTTTTACTAGAGGCTTTGTCCTCACCGTCCAAGATATCCAGAGCTCCCTGATGGCGACATCAATGGCTCCCATGAGTCTGTTCACGTGCATGATCACGTCTTCCGAGTTGCTGCACGGCAGCAGCCACGCTGATGCGTCAGTCATTATCTGTTAGCCGACAAATATTAGTTTTTCGGAAAATTCCGTACTCTAGTGGTGGATCTACCATAGTGGGCATTGTGGGCACGCCCACAACTTTTAATTTACTTGTGACGTCACAGGTATTTCTTTTTTTATTTTCCCTCTATGTACTCCCCCATACACTTCCTCCTTCCTTTATAGGCCCTTAAATATGTACCTACTTCTTCCTTAGGTTACCCTTTAAACACTTATGTATATGTATACTCTCCCCGACTTCTCAGTAGGTTACTACTGCCAATTCTACTCTACTTATATGAGGTGGAAACTCTTACATTCTTAAGATACATGAGCCTGTTCTTCCTCATCTTCAGCACAGCAGCTCTCCCCGCGTATGAGGGCAGGTCTGCCGGGTAGTAGCCGCGCGTCGACACCATGTCTTTCTTAGCCTCCTGAACTTCTTCGCTAAACATCGCCCACATCTGAGGAGGATAACTTTGGTAATATCGTTCATTTTTGAGGAAATATTGTCGAAAACTTCGCAGCAGACTAGATGTCAGTATAACTCCGAAATGCATTGGGATAGACGCTGGTTGATGATCATATCATCGTTACTAAGGAACCTACAGGTGACTGAAACTCAGGGCTCTGCAGTCAGGATCTTTCTAAGCAGATCCTTACTACGAGGCCCTGAGTTTTAAGACTAAGTGCCAGTTTCAGATAAAGTTGCAGATAGCTATCTGACAGATAATTCCATAGAAATGCTTTTAATTTTGACTTCTTTTCTATGGCATGATCTGTCAGATAGCTGTAGGACTTTATCTAGAACTGGTGAAACTGGCATTAAGCCTGCTAGCTTCCTAACCAGACTTCGTTATGCCGTACCTCAGCAGTCTTCCTTTTGAAGACACGTTTGAGATTCTTCCGTTTGGAATAATTGTTGAGTGAATAGAGAGCGACCACAGCTTCCTCCACGTGATTGACTCCTTCGAACACTGTGTCCACGAGGTTCTCTATTATAATCTGCAAAGATTTAAACCAGGATTTTGGTTATATATATATTTGATTTGGCTATGATAAAAAAGCGTGTTAAAAATCAATAGTCCTTTCCCCTTTGATAAAACCTGCAGTTAACTAGACCTCACCTCAATATCCTTGACAATAGTCCTGAAAGCGAGTATGTCATCGTACCACGACGGCGCTTGCACATCCAGTATGGTGTTACCGACTCCCTTCACGTCTAATAGGGCTGAGAAGAACATGCGCTCTATCTTCTCACACTTGGCCTCGAACTGGTCGCCACGGGCTCCAGCGAAGTATGGCTTGTTTATATTTTCCATCTCATCGATTCTGGAATTTTATTTTTGTGGATAAATAACTATGGTGGTACAAGCTATACCTGTTAATCATTTATTTGTTATTATTGACATGTTTCGTTTCACTCACCTCCCAAAAATAATCATGCAGTTACAAACATCGAGCATATCAAAACACCTCTGGATGAACGAGTCAATATAGTTGAAGATGGACCCTGTGTCCAGCTCCCAACTATTAGGATTCACGTCGTTATGTGCCTCGGCCATAAGGTCGTAAATCTCTCTATACTTCTTACAGCATTCTATGCATTTAGTGAACTCCCCCAAAGCCTTAATCGTGTTCCCATCGAAGAGTTCATCAAGTTTGATATAATTTCGGCACAAAATAATAATCTGATTGCTCAAAGCTTTGAAGAGATTCGTGATTCTCGTCTCAGAATTATAGGTAGGAGATTCCAGCCAGATGAAACGAAATAGGTTTATGATATGCGGAATATGTTTAGCTATCTCATCAGGGTCTACCACACACTCCAGAACAGCACAGGGTTGCTTGATGACCTGAAGATACTCTATATTGGAGGTAGCTTCTCCTATTTTCTGCACTATATCTTCACATAGAGATTGGAACTGGTGAATAAACGTGGAATGAGTGGTGACCAAGATCTTGGTGATGTGTTTCACGGCTGGATTTTTAAGCTGGTGAAGTAAGGCGTTGAGGTTTTCGTCTGGAATTTGAAACAAATAATAAAATTACATACAAACAATCACACTGATGATGGGAATGTAACATATTTTACTCACGTCTATAGATCCAGAAGTCATATTCATCACTGGGGCACAGCAACTCCTTCTGAGAAGCTACAAAAGCCTGGTCTTCTAAACACGATTTGATCTGATGGGTCCAGTAGACCACAACACCTTCCAGCCTCTTGACCAGCTCTCGATCAGCACTGGCCTTCTCGAACGACATGTTTTGACCCTCACGGGGAATGTATAAGACGGTCAACCCTAACATCTTGTAGTACATATCTGTTAATTTTGCCAGGAATGTGTGGATATGGGTGCAGAACTCACTTTTGACACCTGATATAGTGAAAAAAGAAATTAGTAAAGTTTTTAACGTGTCCCAGGAACAAAAAGCATTTTTATTCCTTTAGCGCACCAAATCGTACTTACTGTCAGGCCACGTATTTACAGCAAAGAAATACGGAGCATAAACGTACTCCATCATGTTAATCACATTAGACTCTATAGAATCAATGAAGGTCCCGAACACAATATCGTCATGAAACGTGTCCGCTTTGAAAACAAAATCGGGGGGTCTTACAAAGTACGTCAAATCATATACAGGGGAATTAGGAATTTCTGGTCCAGCTTTCAGCTTATCGCCCTTGAAATAAATGCAGAGGATCAAGCTCTTCGGTTCTAGGATCCAGTCTTCAATGTGCTGTATAGCGTCTTCTGTCCAGTCTTCGGGGCGGAGGTCGTAGAGAGTGGTCATGTTCATAATGTAGCTCTTCAGTTTCTCTAACTCTTCGGGTTCGTAAATAGGTTTGACTGGAGTTTCAGCTAACTCGCGCTCCAGTTGGGCGAGGCGCTCGCGTTCTGCAAAAAGATAGGAGCATCATTTCCAATGTGCGGTTATGCGGTTATTGGAAGTGACTGTCAATACCTTCTGAATCAAATTCCCAAATTTCTAGATTTCTGAATCAAAACTTTCAAGAAAATTATTATAATTTAGTATTGATGTGAGTCCAACATATGTATGAAAAGGATATCCTATTTTTGAAATGTAGAATAACATACATCACAATACAGTGCAACTCGCACTTGGCAATATAAGCTTTTCTTTCAGACGTTTGAATTACCTACATCTACTTAATTAAGTTACCTACTTCATATCTATTAATTTTAAAACAACATAGCAACTAAAGCACAAACTACGAAACTTTTAAAATGTCCGAATAGAACAAAACATACCTCTATCTTCTTCCGAATCGTGACTCAAGTCATCGCTCCAGGCTATCTTTGGTCGTTTCCTTTTCGCCTCGGCCGCGATGTCCGGCGCCGGCGCTGCCGGTTCCCCTGCCTCGTCCGGCACTGCCTCCGCCATATTGCCGACAAACTAACACAAATTAAACTAATCAGCAACTTAATTAATACAACAAATAACGAGAAAATTATTATTCAATCAATATTTTTATTCTATGTTTTCGACAGAAAACAATAGAATGTCAAATTTTTTGAAAGGTTCCCGCCTTTTTGTGCTTTATTTTTATTTTGATCACAATTTAGCGGGATTGTATTCAGCCAGTGGTTACTTCAATGACTGCAAGGAGTTTGGATATAATATCGATTTAACGTAGCATGGTTACGTTCGGGGATTTAAAGCACGAATTATGCACTGCCGCCGGGGTGATTATGATGCATGTTACTAGCTTATATTGTTGCCTGTTCCACGGAGTGTCACTTTGTTTTCATTTTTAAGCAAAAATATAAAAAATATGTATATGGATTTGACCAGCCGTACGGCTGGGTAATAAATAACATCTGAATACTTACATGAATTAACAACAAACCGTCTTATAAGCACAATTACGATGGTAGTAAGGAGTGGTGAACCTATTCCAGCCCAGATAGCACCCTAGAGTTATTTAGAAACGCAATGAACAATGAAGTAGGCAATTTTCATCCGACTTTCCAAAAAGGAGGAGGTTCTCAATTCGGATGTTTGCCATGAATCGCTTATTGCGGGTCTGAATAAACGCAAAAACAAGTATTAGAAGTCAAAAAATAATATTCTTTGTAGGATTCAGGTTATGACTGAAATTTATACGAATCTATGGATGCTGCGGACTAAGTATGACCTTGTTTTATACAAACTTTTTGAGCCTCAAGTTTCTGGTTCACGTCAGCTTGTTGTCATACTGTCATTATCCCTTGCCCTGAATTGTTGTGAGAAATCGTTAAAATATTGCAAAACTGTAATGTAAAGTTTAGACAAAATAAATTTCAGTTGTTGGTAGTCAGGTTTTCAGTTTATTTAAATTAGTTTCGGTGAATATTATCTACAATAAGTCTAGTGCCGTCTTAGATACCTGAACAATTCAGTTGGCCGAATGGTCAAACATCGTGATAATTTCTATAAAGCGTAGTACCTACTTGGCAAGGATTTTGTGATTACAGTGTGATGTTGTTACAGATGTAAGTAATTGTTAAATGCATCGTATATTAAATACCTAATAACCAAATAATGGGATTCTTAGAAAGGCAGACTCCACCAAGCAGAACAGAACGAAGAAGTGTTTCAGTGGTATGACCTAGAATTTCTTCGCTTAGGGATATACTACTGAGCGTACCCGGAAAAGATTTTTGTATCGAAATTCTATTGCTTATTTAAAAACTCAAGTTATCAAAAATCCGGGTATGTGAGATTGGGAGGTCAGTTAGATCCCACTCAGCTCCGTCTGATTAGTTTGTAAGCCGGACCCTAACATAACTGGGAAAATGTTATTTGGAATTTGTAGAAGGATTTATATTTTCAAACTAGCTTCCACCAGCGTTTTTACCCGCGTCCCGTGGGAAGTATTCCGCGCACCCAGATAAAAAGTAGCCTATAGCCTTCGTCGATAGATGGGCTTTCTAGTACTGAAATATTTTTTTAAATCAGACCAGTCGTTCTTGAGATTAGTGCGTTCAGCAAAACAAATAAACAAACTCTCCAGCTTTATAGTATTAGTATAGAAGTAGGTATAGATAATATTTTTAAATAATAAATAGATATAGAGTTAAACTTTTTGACAACTCTCGACTCCATATCACACTCTCGACTCTTCACAAGTTCTATTAATATTTAGGTTGGCAGTTCGCGTAAAACTTTTTGTCATGACTGAACATTGCGCGAAGGCTGCGCTGAAACCTCTTCTAGTTATCAGCGGTTGACGGGGGAGGACTGGTGCTTAAAAATATCTTGTTTCTAACGACATCGACTTTTACGCGGACTTACAACAACAAGACTGTACTGTAACAAGACTACAGGCGGCGCTGGAGATTTTTTTAACTAAGTTTTCTCTATGTTCATACACTATCCTACTTCAATTTCCCTCAGAGGCAGCTAGCATGCTCCAACAAAATGTTGGATGGCGTGGGGCGTGTTCACGTTCAGTAGAGACGGGCGCGCGCGGCTAGCGGGGGTGCTCCGCGCGTTGCTGATAGCCCAGCTCGTGGTCTCCTTGTGCATGGTCATCTTCTGCTACAACACCAGCCTCCGGGTCATGCTGCTGCTCAAGCATATACATAAGGTAACTTATGCCACTTGAAACTGACCTTAGTACAATAACTTCCCTTTAATAAAAGCCTATGTTAGTTCAGGAAGGTTCCTAGGTAAATTCACTCATACAAAAGTGTTCACTGGGTGCTTGGCGTGATTTGGCTTATGTGGCTCTGACCCGAGCTACGGATCTAGGGCAGTTTTATACACAGATCAAAATAATACGACTTTGTTTACGTACTTAGACTTTTGGCCCTTGGAACTTGCCAAACATCTAAACCTAGCAAAACAGCCAGCAGTTTTATATCCCTTTTCTCGATCTCTTTAGGTAACAGTCCTCCTCCTGTACGGGCTGATCCTGTTCCAAGCGTACGGCATGAAGCTCCACTACACTGGGGGTCTGCGCCTCATCGCGGTGCTGCTCAAGTGTCCTCACTGGAAGCGAGCCACGCTGGTCAGCAGCGTGTGGCTGCTCAGCGGCTCCCTGGTGGCCGCTAATGGCATGCTGGTGTATGCTGCTTGCAGGGGGACTTTGAAGGTCAGTCAGCGTTTATTCTGCTACGTTCTAGTCAAAGTCATTTTGTTTTAAACAGACTGGTTCTTAGGAGTCCAGCTAATTGTACGGTTCCAAGGAGTTAGTCTCATGGAGAAGAACCGGCAAGAAACTCCATGGAATGTGTTTTCAAACACAATGATTTTAATTAATTTGACTGCAGGCTCTGATGAAGGAGTTGTCTTCGTCGTTACGTATTGGAATCTCGCAGTACTTGACGGAGCCTACGTGGAAAGCGCTCATGGATACGATGCAGGTTTGTGAAATGAAACTACGTTCGTCACCTAGTCCTAGTATACCTAGTCTTTTCCCAACTACGTTGAGGTCGCCTTCCAGTTTAACCGAATGCAGAATCGGAGCGGAGCAACAGTGTTTTACATCCTAATCTGACCTACCTGCCGTTACCAGGCAATCCTTGGTACGACTGGTTTTCAGAGTTACTGGCTTTTGACTACCCGTAACAACTGCTAAAGATGTTCAAAATGACGGCCGGGAATCAAGCAAGTTATCGTCCTTCCTAAACACGGAAGAACTCATATTTTAGACAACAACAGGGTCTTACTCGCGATGAAACTATAAAAGGTTTCCGATACCTCATTTCTCCCAACGTTTCGGCCGAATTGCATCGACCGTGGTCACGGAAGAACTCTTCATGACGACTACATGAAACTACCTTCATATTACGTTATTTAATGTTGTTTTACAAAACTTTTATCAACAAAAATAATGCCTCTTTCTGACGGTTTTCTGATAATAGGTGGAACTTAGCTGCTGTGGTGCAGACAGGCCTACCGATTGGCACGAGATACCGTGGATTAACATGGACTTCCTAAACGAAGGCTCAGAACTAGTAATGAAGTAAGTTTATTTATTTTTATTAGAGCGAGTCACTCTCAGAATATTTTTAATTGCCTAGCTAAGTTTATCTGCTATTTTTCGTTTTCCAACCAGGTTAGCGGGAGCTGACGGTAAGGTACTGCCTCCAGTGTCACCGTACTCTTGTTGTACGCCGAGAGTGCTGGCTCCTTGTTATCACGACCCCTTACAACAGGTATGTGGTCTTTGTAATATTTTCTTCGGTCCATTTCTTAACTTCCCATAGTCAAGGATGTCTGGATATAGATGTCAAATCGCCAATTTGACCAATGGACGGCAATTTCACGGCTGGTTAAGGTTGATGGTTGTTAAAGCTAAATCGAGCAACCCAGCCCTAGGCTTTTTACTATGCGGGAAGTAGGTATTTTGGAACGCATGTCAAACCGCAGGCGGAGGCTAGTCTATACTTCTATACTAATATATATTGAGGAAAAATTTGTTTAGTGAATAGGCTCCGGAGCCTATTCGTTATAATAATTCTTTCACTGTTGGGTAGCTTATCTATCCCCGAGTAACATAGGCTATGTTTTGTCCGGGACGGGCAGTAGTTCACACGGGAAGCGGGTGAAACCGCGTGGAAGAGCTAGTAAGTAATATAGTACTGCTATTTGCAGTCGGAGTGGCGCGAGGTGTGGTCGGAGAGCTCGCCGCTGCTGTCGGCGTCGCTGCACACGCGCGGCTGCGTGGAGGCCGTGCGCGCCCCCCTCACGCGCGCGCTGCTCGCGCTGCAGTGCTTCAACATGCTCGTCTTCCTCTTCCAAGTACGTAACCTCTACCTACTCTACAGATTAATGGGTTGTAGAAAGCTATTGCTTCAGTCTAACTAGACCTAGACTCTACAGTAGGTACACTTACTCTCATGTAGATTACTACTGATGCTTGCAAATAACCTTACGCTACTTATATGTTACTGGAACATTCCGAGCCAAGTAACAGAATTTACACCATAAGCTCTTCCTAACGACCATATTCATTGATAGGCTTTCATTTGTTTTATAAGCTTCAGCAGTGACTGCATCAGAGCTGATTAACGCATTTTAATATCTATCTTATGTTCCATGACCTCTTTCAAAGATCTAGTCCCGTGTAATGTTTATAAACGACAGCACATCAAGTTGTCAAATCTGTCAAATTTCTGCAATAGGTACATTTTCAATCTTATCACAATAGCGGTAGGTTAATGTTTGATTAGTAAAATTTGACCATTCTAATCTGATGTGACGGCTACAGATCCTGATAGTGGTGCTGACGCAGCTGCTGCGCACGAGCGCGCGGTCGGCGGTGCTGCGCGGCGACTGCAGCGGCGTCGGCCGCGCCGTGCTGCTGGGCGCGCTGCCCGTGCAGATCACTGCACCGGTGAGCATGACACTTTGTTCATGAGGATTAACCTATTTATTATGTCTTTGTTTCCTGATTGGAGCCAGCTTTTTCCTATAACCTCAAACTCAAAATAAAAAAATCGGCTGCAAAAAGGCATATTTTGGATGGCAAATTTTATAAGACAGCCCCCAAAACCTCCACCCTAAGTGTTTTGGATGGGATGCCTTACCTACCACATTATATGAAAAGGTACAGACCTACTAAAACAAATTAAAACTTATGGTTCATTTGGAGTAAAATTATGCTGTCCCCCGTCAAATCAGAACAATCATAATTTGTATTTGATCAGCTGTGTAATCATTTATTCCATTCTATGTATTATTGTTTAGTCTTCACTACTATTATTGTGTTTGCGTAAATATGATTCTTTCATATCTGTAGCGTTACTTGCAATATAAGATACTAGTTTCCGCCAGCGGTGTCACCCGCGTCCCGTAGGAACTATTCCGCGCACCATGATAAAAAGTAGCCTATAACCTGCCTCGATAAATTTTAATGGGCTATCTAACACTGAAATATTTTTTCAAATCGGACCAGTAGTTCTTGAGATTAGCTCGTTCAACCAACCAAATAAACTCACTTTGTGATTTATAATATTTATATATGCTTATACTAGCTGCTGCCAGCGGCTTCGCCCGTGCAAAACTGAAAATCTCGTTTTTTCCGTTACCGTAGGGATTTCGGGAAAANAATAGGTGGAACTTAGCTGCTGTGGTGCAGACAGGCCTACCGATTGGCACGAGATACCGTGGATTAACATGGACTTCCTAAACGAAGGCTCAGAACTAGTAATGAAGTAAGTTTATTTATTTTTATTAGAGCGAGTCACTCTCAGAATATTTTTAATTGCCTAGCTAAGTTTATCTGCTATTTTTCGTTTTCCAACCAGGTTAGCGGGAGCTGACGGTAAGGTACTGCCTCCAGTGTCACCGTACTCTTGTTGTACGCCGAGAGTGCTGGCTCCTTGTTATCACGACCCCTTACAACAGGTATGTGGTCTTTGTAATATTTTCTTCGGTCCATTTCTTAACTTCCCATAGTCAAGGATGTCTGGATATAGATGTCAAATCGCCAATTTGACCAATGGACGGCAATTTCACGGCTGGTTAAGGTTGATGGTTGTTAAAGCTAAATCGAGCAACCCAGCCCTAGGCTTTTTACTATGCGGGAAGTAGGTATTTTGGAACGCATGTCAAACCGCAGGCGGAGGCTAGTCTATACTTCTATACTAATATATATTGAGGAAAAATTTGTTTAGTGAATAGGCTCCGGAGCCTATTCGTTATAATAATTCTTTCACTGTTGGGTAGCTTATCTATCCCCGAGTAACATAGGCTATGTTTTGTCCGGGACGGGCAGTAGTTCACACGGGAAGCGGGTGAAACCGCGTGGAAGAGCTAGTAAGTAATATAGTACTGCTATTTGCAGTCGGAGTGGCGCGAGGTGTGGTCGGAGAGCTCGCCGCTGCTGTCGGCGTCGCTGCACACGCGCGGCTGCGTGGAGGCCGTGCGCGCCCCCCTCACGCGCGCGCTGCTCGCGCTGCAGTGCTTCAACATGCTCGTCTTCCTCTTCCAAGTACGTAACCTCTACCTACTCTACAGATTAATGGGTTGTAGAAAGCTATTGCTTCAGTCTAACTAGACCTAGACTCTACAGTAGGTACACTTACTCTCATGTAGATTACTACTGATGCTTGCAAATAACCTTACGCTACTTATATGTTACTGGAACATTCCGAGCCAAGTAACAGAATTTACACCATAAGCTCTTCCTAACGACCATATTCATTGATAGGCTTTCATTTGTTTTATAAGCTTCAGCAGTGACTGCATCAGAGCTGATTAACGCATTTTAATATCTATCTTATGTTCCATGACCTCTTTCAAAGATCTAGTCCCGTGTAATGTTTATAAACGACAGCACATCAAGTTGTCAAATCTGTCAAATTTCTGCAATAGGTACATTTTCAATCTTATCACAATAGCGGTAGGTTAATGTTTGATTAGTAAAATTTGACCATTCTAATCTGATGTGACGGCTACAGATCCTGATAGTGGTGCTGACGCAGCTGCTGCGCACGAGCGCGCGGTCGGCGGTGCTGCGCGGCGACTGCAGCGGCGTCGGCCGCGCCGTGCTGCTGGGCGCGCTGCCCGTGCAGATCACTGCACCGGTGAGCATGACACTTTGTTCATGAGGATTAACCTATTTATTATGTCTTTGTTTCCTGATTGGAGCCAGCTTTTTCCTATAACCTCAAACTCAAAATAAAAAAATCGGCTGCAAAAAGGCATATTTTGGATGGCAAATTTTATAAGACAGCCCCCAAAACCTCCACCCTAAGTGTTTTGGATGGGATGCCTTACCTACCACATTATATGAAAAGGTACAGACCTACTAAAACAAATTAAAACTTATGGTTCATTTGGAGTAAAATTATGCTGTCCCCCGTCAAATCAGAACAATCATAATTTGTATTTGATCAGCTGTGTAATCATTTATTCCATTCTATGTATTATTGTTTAGTCTTCACTACTATTATTGTGTTTGCGTAAATATGATTCTTTCATATCTGTAGCGTTACTTGCAATATAAGATACTAGTTTCCGCCAGCGGTGTCACCCGCGTCCCGTAGGAACTATTCCGCGCACCATGATAAAAAGTAGCCTATAACCTGCCTCGATAAATTTTAATGGGCTATCTAACACTGAAATATTTTTTCAAATCGGACCAGTAGTTCTTGAGATTAGCTCGTTCAACCAACCAAATAAACTCACTTTGTGATTTATAATATTTATATATGCTTATACTAGCTGCTGCCAGCGGCTTCGCCCGTGCAAAACTGAAAATCTCGTTTTTTCCGTTACCGTAGGGATTTCGGGAAAACCTTTCTTAGCGGATGCCTACGTCATAACATCTACCTGCATGCCAAATTTCAGCCCGATCCCTCCAGTGGTTTGGGTTATCCGTTGATAGATCACTATGTCAGTCAGTCAGTCACTTTTGAGTTTTATATATTTAGATTGTTGACCTGCAGCGCGGCAGCTCGAGCCGGGAGGAGCTGGCGGGCTGCTCGAGCACGAGCGCGGTGGGCAACACGTACACCGCCAACTGGACACATCGCCGCACTCGGCGGAGATCCACGTATCTTCGGACCAGGACCAGCTATCCTTATTTGTCTTAGTAAGTTCTTATGTAAAGACGACGAGGAAGGTTAATGTTCGAATGGTAAAATTTTACAGATTGGGGTAGATTGACCTGTTTTCGTCTGAACATATTGAGAGATTTTTTAACAAAACTGTTGTACTTCAAAATTCAAGGGTTCAAGGATCATTTTTAAAACATCATGTTTCTTCTTCAGGCAGAACCTATTGTGGAGAAGACTCGTGCGAGTGTATTTGTGTGGGGTATAAAGTGATTGACAATAAAACTTACTATTGCTAGTCAATAAGGCACAAAATACTGATGTTTTTCAACTGTGAAGTGAATAATGGACTTTTTAAAGCAACTTTGTAAAACATGTAAATAATAAACAACATGTAAATAAAAGACGAAACTGAATCAATGCAAAGGCTTTATTTTCGACGTTTTATAAACAGTCCTTAGGGCTAATAATTAAGTAACGTAGCGCGATAGTTAGGGGCGCGATGGAATGTGTGTGTGGCTAGAGGGGGGGCGGGCCGTCGGGGTAGCGGAGCACGGGCTCCAGCGCCAGCGGCCGCGCGCGGCAGTCGGGGGCAGCATGCGGCGCCAGCGCGGCGGCGCCCAGCAGCAGCAGCAGCAGCGCCTGGAAGGGCAGCGAGGCCCGCGCCACGCGGCACACGAAGCGCAGCCCGCGCGACAGACCGAACAGCGACCCGTCTTCGGACCCTGACTCATCATCCACTACCGGTCTGTAGAAGTAAGGTATTCTTAGTTTTGTTGTTTGCTGTGAGTCGGTTTTGCAGTTGAGGAGAGTAATTATTTGTTGCTGAGTGGAACCATTTAACTATAAAGATAGCCGAACTATAAACAGCTGGCAATTTACGCCTGTTTACGGTTTGATTATCGTTACCTACAGTAAAAGATGCAATTCATCATTAATGCTATTTTGTATAATTTAATTACACTCTGGATTCTATTGATAACGTCAACTGCAAAAACGACTTCAATATTTTTGTAAGAGAAAGTAAAATTGAAGGACAGAAAATAATCGTTTTAAAGAGATCTTATAGAATTTATAGAGAAAATAAAATTAATAGAAATACAAGTCTAGACTACATTGGAAAACTGTTATGCAAAATAAGAGGTGGTTAGGCATTCAAACTAATTTTATAACTATGATACACTTTTGACGTTTCACTCTGATTCCATATCTCTCATTCATTTCTGTCCACTGTCATGTCACCCACAAATTCATCCAGCCATATAATCGTCTTTCATTCATCCACTTTTATTTATTCACCATTTATCATCACGTGATTTTATATTCTGTTCTCCAAAATCATCTCACATTTGGAACATCACCTTATAATACGTAGTCTACAAACTCACACATCGTCAAAAGTGCATCAACAACTAGTAATATCTACGCGAGTGTACTCACTGTGACTCGTCTAGCGGCGGCAGTTGCAACGCGGACAGTTCCTCCTCATCCTCCTCCATCAGCTACGGACGACAAAATACGTCAACATACGTGCGAAGCCACTACTTAACGTGTTCTTACCTACTTACTGCCTTGCTGACGCTACACGGATACTTTGCAACTGGCAACATTGGAATGACAGCTGTCATTTTTGACATTTCTGCAACATACATTGCTTTTTATGTTCGAATAATTGGTTCTGTTTGATAGTAGAAGACGCGATGTATGTTGTAGAATTGTCAAAATTAACTGACAATAACAATTTAGATTTCTAGGTTTCAGTGTAGCGTCAGCACGGCAACTTCAAATAAGGGTACGACTATTTCATTAAAATCTGTTAACAAATCTATTTGTTTGGTAACTATGTTCTATGAAAGTTGTCAGTAAAACTGTTAGATTACGTGTTACATGTCGTGTTACAAATCAAAGCTGGCTCGTGTCTGCCTTATTGTGCTGTGGCAGGTGAAGCGTGGGTGAGGCAAAATACTATAATGTTTCACTTTATTCTGTTTGTTGGGCTGTTTCATAGTTATCTTTTTTAAAATATTTATTTGTAAGTCATTGTTAATTACTGATGTCGATAATAAGGTAAATAAGTTGTTGCTGTAGCACATAATGGTGGTGTGTTATTCGTAAAGTATTTTTGTAAGTAAATATATTTTAAAGTTTAATTTTCTTTAGTGCCTTTTTTATGTATTTCAAAATTGTTACTGTAATTACAGAATGAGTTCGTCCGTTATGTGCTAGAGCTGTATCTTAGTGTGACTAATGATGTTGTGTACCTGTGGCGCGAGCGTGGCGGCGGCGGCGGCGAGCGCGTGCGAGCTGGCGGCGGGGCGGCGCGCGAGGGCGGCGCCCAGCTTGAGCGCGTACACCGAGCACAGCTTGCGCAGCGACTGCAGCCGCAGCCGCAGCTCCGCCAGCCGC
>NWSH02000008.1:1312068-1336388 GCA_002382865.2 Heliothis virescens
CATCCACGGACCGACCGCGTCAAGCGTTGCTTAACCTTATGATCGATCGATCCGCGCGGCTTTGACTTAGCCACGAGCTCTTCTTACTTTCTCTGAAAGTAATTTGGTTTATTGTATTCCAATTTAGTGTGTCGCCGATTGTACATCACCATTACAAAGTTCACTGTTTCAGAACAGCTGTAAGCCCCGTCACCAATTGCCAATCAGTGCTATAAGTGCTACCATATAACAATCATCAAATAAACAACATTTAAGACTTTAATACAGGGACATTTCATACAATGACGTTTTTGCTAAGGTAGGCAGGCTTAGACACTGGAAGGAACAAAAAGCTAACGATTCTTTTGAAGCGTTTTGTGAATATAAAGAAAGAGTGTGCAAAAGTAACTTTTTGATGTTTATAAAGAATTTTTAAAAGTAGCAGTAGGTGCTGGATTTACATCAAAATGCAATGTGAATAGATATTTAAAGAACATTCAATACATCTTCAAGCAAAGGTCTTTTATCGTCGAAATTAAAGAAGAAATAAGGTCTGATTATAAGACCAGAAGCATTTAGCATTTCTATACACCGTCATCGACATGAAATGTCCAGAAAAATACGTTAGCATCAACTCGTATAGATACTCAAATTACACCAGATGCCAAAATTGCACATAATTACAGATGCACAAGATCCATAATCGCGTGCAACTTGACTTTTGTGTACAAACTCACCTCAAGTTGTTGATTTGTAGTTCCCGTTTCTTAGCTTGGCTGAGGAGATCTTCGTAGGTCAGGGAAAGAGATTCGACTTCTTTGAGCATGGCCTCGTCTTCTGTGGCGTCGCATTCCGTCAGGAGTAGTTCCGACAAATGCTTGGCCAACTCTAAGGTTTGTCCAGGTTTGGCACCGGCTTTGGCAATTTCTTTGGCGGCAGTGGCAAGTTCGTCACTGCTCGCCTTCTCGTTAGGTTGTGAGTCCAGGGCTGTTCGGAGTGCGTCTAAAGCTTCTGAAGTCTCTTTGACAGCGATTGCCAGTTCTGCTCTATAGGTTTCCTTGGACGTGAGGGTGTCTACTTGGAGGGCAGCGTCCGTTTCCCATTTGAGGGTGTCCACCTGAAGAAAGAATATTTCAATCGTAAGATTCCTTTATAAGCTGGTATGGTGTCTGTTTGGTATGAAGTAAGAATCTGAGGCGCTCATTTGGTACACATGGCTAAAAATAATGTGGAAGAAGGATAAATAAACTTTTCAAAATAAGGCCTAGTTTTTTTATAATTTTTCTCATATTGACTACCTCTAAGGTGTTATTTTATTTACCTGTACAGCAGAATCAACATCGCCGACGACCTCAGCACGCGCGAGGTCTAGCCTGGTCCTGACGTCAGCGAACAACGCGCGGTACTCAGACACCATGTCCGACACTCCCGACACTGTCGACACTGCGGCCGCCAGACGGTCTGCGTCTTCCACTAGTGCCTGGCACTCTAGGAGCTCTTGTTCCACACCCTGGAGGATGGAAATGTGTGTGTTTGAAAAAAAGTGGCTTTATAGGACAAGAGAAAGGAACTGCCAGAAAAGGCTCTATAAAACAAAATGTTAACGTAAATTTTGTGCTGTTGATGTAGCTAAACAAAACAAAAATACAAAACAAAACTTGTAAACAAGTTAATGTGGTTGAAATACTTACAGCAAGTTCTTTCAAGGCAGTGTCTTTATCAAGCGGCGTGGGTGCGAGGTGCAGTGCTCTGGTTAGCCGCACATCGGCTTCAGCCAGCGCGACGACAGCGCGGCCATGCGCGGCCACGAACTGTCGGTGCTGGTCGGCGCCGGCCGCCAGGATGCGCGCGCGCAGCTGCTGCCAGCGCCGCACGCCGGCACGCAGACGCGCTGCATCATCAGCCCCCTCACCACGGAGTTCCACGCCTCTAGCAGCAGCTATCCTGCTGTAAGCGTCCTCTAACCGCTTTACATCCCCTTCCAAACTATCCAAATCCTTTATCACAGCTTTAGACACGCTCTCGTCTTCAGGTTCGCCCCGTTGCTTCCTAGTCTCAATCTTCTCTACTCGCCTTTCAATAGCTTCAAGTTTCTTCTCGACTTTAGGTAGCAACGAGTGCGCGAGTTCAGCGGATTTGCAGATCTCTTTGAGCGCGTTCTTCCGCATTTCAGACATCTCGCAGATGTTCTTCCATATCTTTTCTACGATGTCGACGCCGGTGTGAAGGTTGCGGAGGTCAAAGTTACCTTTGAGTACGTCAGGGTCGTTGAACACGAGTTCGCAGAGGTTCAGAGTCTCTCCTACCTCTCCGCTCTCTTTTTCAATAACCTTATGTATATCATCGCGGTCTTTGAATTTCTCGGTAACAGCTGTAGTCGTTAGGTACTCCAGTACAACAGGAGTAGATAAGTTAGATTCTATGGAATGTAGATTAATCCTAATTTCAGTAAGCCGTACTTCTAGTTGTGATATTGTTTCCAAGAGTTCGTTGATCTTAGCTATTCTTGATCTTCCAGTTTCTTGCATCTTATACCACCGTTCTTGTATGTCTTTTAGTTGTTTGGATGTGTTTTTGCTATAAGACTTTTCGTCTTTCTTGGATAATTCGACTAGAGAGGAGCCAGTTTCAGTGAGCCATTCGAATTCACGTTCTTTCATTGCTGATTCAGCTTGAACCTCGGAGTTTATCCTTCTGATGAGGTCTTGTGGATCAATAGCTCCAATTTCAGTACTTTGACTTGAGGCTTCCAAACGTGTTTCGAGTGTGCTGATCCATTCGACGAATCTTGAGAGCCGGGAATCGAATATCGTGTACACTTCTAACCTTTCCTGTAGTCGGTGGATGATGATGGACAGCTGATGTTCCAGGTCGGCTCGCTGTTGTCGCAGCTGCCACACCCTCTGGTTCACTAACCTTATGTCCTGAGGACTCAAACATTCCTTTAGCTGTTCCTGAATAACGCTGAGAGCTTCAATCTGGGTTTCAGTTTTGACAATCTTTATCCTCAAGTCCGAGTACCTGTCAATAGATTTCTTGAGCTGTGGCCTTGATAACTTATCTTCGTCAGAGTAAGTCATTATTTCTTTCTGAGTCTTCGAGTATAGTTTGTGCAGTTCATTGTTCGTCAGATTCTCGTATTCGTTAATCAAGCCGAGTATCCTATTGAGGAAGTCTCTCCACGTGTCGAGGCTAGCTTGGAGGTTATCAACCCTCTTGACGATGCCAGCGTATTCCATTCTCACAGATGTCGCGTAAGCTTCTTCTGTGAATTCGAGCACTTTCTTCAGGTCACTCAGCAATTTGTCAGATTGTCGTCTACCTTCAGGGATCTTGTCTGAGAGATTCTGTATCTTAGAAAGTATTTTCTGTATCCTCTTAATGTGTACGTATCTGAGTTGCAGCTTTTCCTTCTCTCGTTCCATTTCTTTGAGCCACCTGAGTAGTTCCGTGTAAACTTCTTTGTAGTCGTCCCACGCAGCTATCCGAGTGCACACTTCATCGTGTCGTTCAACTATCCTGGCTAATGTCTCATTGTGTAGGTTCGTGAGCGTATCAAACTTATCTGCTAAATCTCGGTTCCTGGTTTCTCTGTTCTCGTTCATGAGAACTGACCTCTGTGATGTCAGCAGGTTCTTGTGTACCCTGCAGAGTCTACGATGTTCCGTGAGGTTTTCATAATCAGCCGGGACTGAGCCAGATAAGAATGATTGCAGATCTATTAGATATTCGTGCCAGAGTCTTAGCGCTGTCGCTGCGTCTCCAGACCTGACGAGTGCGGTGGATAGCCGATGGTAGTGGAGGAAAGTATCTCTGAACATGGCCTGCCATAGTTCGAGTATCCTTACTATCGAGTGTTCGTCTGAAACGTCTCTGTCAATGTCTGGAAGCTCAGCCTTCGCTGGGGCGATGTCTGCTTCGCTCTTGCCGAGAGCTATTAAGTTATCACGAAGTGCGATGAGCTTGTCTTCGACTATTTCACCGTCTTCGTGCACGGGAGTCAGGTCCTGCAGAGAGAATGCACTATTTAGTACTTTGTTTTTAGTAGTATAAAGGCTAATCGCCCAGCCATCATGAAATAGAGAGATTATCTAACTGAAGAACAGCTAAAAATAAGAGATTAAACTAACGATTGCAAATCATAGCATTACGAGTGCCTTGATCAATCGGTTGTGAATCTAGGCAGCTGTGCGTGACAATTGATTTCTGATGGCTACAATTTATCAATAAGATCGGGTTCACTACAGTATTTGCCGGTCATTGACCCAGATGTCTAATGTTATCTGCAAAAAACAATTTTATCGGCTGTTTATGTTCTTGAGGCGTCTAGATTTGGTCACTCAACTTGATTAGCTTCACAGATTTGTATTCAATCATGTTGAAAGCCTCAAGTGGATCTTTTCTTTTTCTATTATTTTTTGTACCTAACAAGTTTCTAACAGTCCGCAAACTTTTTGTCGTGTTCCAGGAATATTGCATGATAGTATTTTCCTGTGAGCAGAACTGTAGTATTTAATAGTCGATCAATAAGTATATCGTGAAGAATTATGGGTGCAAAGTACGAGGCAATCAATACTGCCGTTATGTTCATAATAAATTCACGAAGGCACATAGACTCAGCCGCTACCAACAGCGAATATGGGCCGAATGCTATCTGTTTAGGAAATGCTGTATTATGCTGATTACTATATAACGGTGCACTTAAGTCCTTATCTAATTCCTTCAATCAGCCAAGACCTTTTTCCTTTGTGGTGTGATATCTGTCACGATTTGCGCTGTTATAAATTGCTTGACCTATCTATCAGAGAACGTCCGTTTGTGAGTCATTCACACTTTAGCGTCACAATTGAGTTTATGAACTTGAGCATTTGATTTACAGACTTATAAATCGTGGAGATAAAGAAATTTTTATTTGACTAAGAATAGACTAGCAAGTTCATGGTACGAGAACATCGTACTTTAGTCAGAAATGGTTAATTGCATTAATTACTGCATCTGTTGCTTTATCCAAATTTTTTATAAATGGAATCGCACTTTAGAAATCTATTCATACGATCATCACTCCATTTTGGACATGATTTGAGAGCATTTTAGGCAGTCGTGTCTCTTTTATTAAACACTTTTTCTTGCTAAGAATCATGTCAAAAAAAAGTACTATTATCAAACTCACCTGTCTCATATCACACAGTTTCTCCTTCGCATGCTGTGCCTTAGCTCTAGCCAGCTGCCTGGCTTCACCCAGGTCAGCCAGCGCCTGCACTGCTCCAGCCACCAGCTGCAACCTTCGCGCCAGTGCATCAGCATCGGCTTGCAAGGCGCGGGACCCAGTTTCCGCAGCCACGCGCGCTGCTAGTGACCGGAGTTCGGCCACTCGAGCCTCTTGTTCTAAGCATGCCTGGGGAGGAAGAATGGCTTATTAAGTAAAATGTCTTATGAAGGTGTGTTGTAAATATAAATAGGAGTCTGTCTATCAAGAACAGGAGATACGTGTAGCATATGGTTGAAGCTCTTACTGACATTAACCATAGAATTATTAATAGTATTTCATATAAGAAGAATTCAAATCCAACACATCATCATTCACAGGAATGAACTAAGATTACTACTGATGTGACGTAAAGATCTACTTGTAAGTACCTACTTTTTACGGCAAAATTCTTTCACAGTACAAATAACCGTGCGTAAAATCTCAATAGTAGTTTTCCTTTGTATCTCCCATAACAAGGAAACCAGAACAATGTGTTGGATTTGTTTTGCGTTTGCGGTACAAGGCGGTTAGCATGTCATTTAGGAAATCCTATTAAACTGTCTTCGTTGCATTCACGAAAATGCTATTGTGATTCTATCACTGTACCGTACAGCAATTAATTTTTAGCGAAATGGTAAATGTAGTATGATGTTATACCTAGAAATCTATGCATATTTTTCTTCGACATTTAGGGTTCGTTTCACAGGTTCCAGATAAAGTTCTAGATAGCTATCTGACAGATCATGCCACAATTTTTTACTAAGTACTTTTCTATGGCATTATCCGCCATAGCTATCTGGATCCTCTGCAACTGACCCTAATATTAGATACTGATAGAATATCGTAGTTTCTGTCAGACTATTGCTAACAATAAAATATTCCGCCATGTTTTATTGCGTGTTGAAAATTAAAATAATTAATGTATTAGTATGCGTAGGTTCATAGGACCAGGATTGGTCGGCCACCTCGTGACCTGCTTGCTCAATTGATGCTTATTTGTCGGTTACATAATTGGAGTTAGGCTCAAACAGTAGGGTCCAGGAGTTATGAGGAAATATTTTTGCCTGAATGTTACAGTAGGTAGCGGATTTTCCTTTTTTTTTCAGCGGCACTCATGGCGTCTAACGCTTTCCCAACTATGCCGGAAAATAATCAATTTTAGTTAACCAAATTCAAAAACTACCACCTCATTAGGTACATTTTGTGTGAGTAAAGATTAAATTCTTTATACTTTATACTACTTAAAGATGAAAGGTTATCAGAAAAAATAAACAGTAAACACAAAAATATTATCACCCCGTGGCGTTGAAATATCTATACATTCGCGTATTATCGTACCTAATGAAGATCCTCTTAGGTATTACCGTATTACCAACAAATATGTGTGTGATAACAGGTTATCAGTCACGTTTCTACAATCCGCCTTTCATAGGATAATTGTTGCTAATCGTCTAATGCCAATGCTAAACTGTTTTCGAGGCTGACCTAATTAAACTAAGTAAGCACCTTATATACATTTTTATATAAACGATCGAAGTCATCGACAATAACATTGTATTTATAAGAAATAATTAGCGATTTTTGTATTTATTCTACATTTTCTTCAACTCTGACGAACTCTTCTAACTAAGTACACCTAGAGTTTTTGTGTTTGAACGCGCTTAACTCAGGAAACTACTGGTGTAATTTGAAGAATTATTTCAGTGTTAGATACTTAACCCATTCATCGGGGAAGGCTTTAGGCTTTTTAAAGGGATACGAGAAAAACTGCTCGCCGAAGCTAGACTTTTTTTTTATATCGATGGGAAATCATCAGTATGACTTTTACTGACTAAAACCCACCGTGTTCCTTCGGGAGCCCTTTAGACATAAATCAAGCATGTTATCGTAAACAAAATCGCATCAGATCATCGACCGCGTATCATAGACAACTTGCACCGCACGGAAACTGCTCATCGGAGTGTATTACCCAGTTAGAGAGCTGTCTAATGAAGCATGTAATGCATTCGGGCCACATAGCGATGCATTGTGTTCGCGAAATTAAACTGTCCCCCGTTATATATTTGATGTACTGCGTTTTTACGGTTGAATTCGTGTTTGAATATATCAAAATTGATGATTTTTCGGTTAATAACTCAGTAGTTTCTTTACTGTTTCACACGATTCCGTTTGAAATAAATATTGTCACCTATAGTGTTTGGACAATATGGTTTACCTATTCGGTAAGTTTAACCGAAATTTGTAACTTTACTAGATAGTAAAACGGTGTTGGAAAATCGCATTAATGTTTCCGCATCAGTTTTCACGGAAAAATTGCATGTGGAGAGTGTTCCGGATATCCGCTAGAAACGTAAACCGGAGCTATCTCCGGTCGTTAATGTGATTAGCGCTAAAGAAATTAGCAAGTTGTTGTCCTCGTTGTAATGGTTTACAATTCAAATAATGACTTGAATGACTATAGATCGGTAACTAAGGTAGCCAGAGAAAGCTTAAGGATGTCCGTCAATGAAGCATTACTTCTCTAAATGATTAGGTATATATACGAAGAATGAGCAGAATCTCCAAAGATACATAATATCTAAACTAAGATCTATTTTTAACCGACTTCAAAAAAGAAGGACGTTCTAATTTTCTAAAGTTTCATGTTCTACGGTGGGTATACAAGCCCTATCAACTTTAGTCTCCTTTAGTTTCGTAATGAGACTAGTCTGTTTCACTTCCCGGATTCCATCCCACGACTAAAATAAGCCCAAATTTAGGCATGACGTCATATTTTTGCCCTTACGTGGAAAATTTTATCAAACAACATAATCGGTAACATTGAAATAAATGTGGTTATTATAAGAAATCTGTCTATCAAGGAGGAAGCGATAAGTTGTGTAATCACGACCTTGTACTAGATAACATATTGTCGTCACCGTCAATATTATGTTTCATTGTAAAACTAAAGGGGTTTGTTCACGTTTAAAAACTAAACCTAAATTTAACTGTTTACCGCATCATACCTATAATTACGTATGTAAATTGATTAATATAATTAGGTATAATAATATATTATAAACGGGAAAATCTGCATTGATAAGGACGGAATTAGCTTACACATGAGGATAACATAAAGGTGGGCTACTTTTTACCAGGGAACGGGAAAGTAGTTCCTTCAGAGAACAAGTGAAACCACTGGCAGAAGCTAGTATTAAAAAAAACACGATAAAGGTTTTCTCTTAAAGTAGCCTATTATAAGTATCAATTAAAATATTAAACATCTTTGAAAACGTGAGACCGTCACGAAATCTTCTCAGCTGACTGCACTTTCAGGTTTCATTTTATTTTATAACGCTATCAATTTCAGGCTATAAAAATATGAATGAAAAATATACAGACAACAGCAGGTCAACGTATACGAATCTGTCAAATTTTACCAATCGAACATTAACTTATCTCCATTGTGATAAGGTTGAAAATCGATTGCAGAAAATTGACAGATTGTGGTACCTTGATGTGTTGTCGTCTGTACTAAGAATCACTAAGTCACAAAGTTCATAGCTTCAGAGATACCTCACGCAATTAAACGCATGATTACCTACATTTCTATCTAATCTAAATTAATAATCACATTAATTAGCTGCATAAAATTCCTCAGATCAATACTTAACGATAACACTTCAGGGGATTCGCCTCGAGATCGGCGCGTGCGCATTCCTGTACGTTAGATCATATCCGTAGCATCTGCGCTCTTTCGCGATAGCTATGGAAATAGATAGCCAGCTTGTAAATCGATATAGTATAGTGAGAAGATCCGGTTGAGGAAACTGCATAAGTATAATGGTATAGGATATCTTTAGGTTTCATATCTTGAGATATTTAAGATATCTACATTGCCTATTCATCTCTGTTTGGTGCACTAACTTGGGGTGACGATGTTTTTCAGTAAGTATTTTATGGAAAAGAACCTCTTTTTGTAAGTTGGTTAACAGGTAATTTAGAACCACCGTGATGCGAAGATTTAAGTTTCATTACCCTTTAACTATTACTATCTTGAGGATACAATATGTTATGTAAATACATAATGTAGGTAGATGACTATACCCTCATATATCTCTCAAAGAATGGGGTACACAGTGTAAACATGTAAAATAGAATGTCTGGAGCATAATGTTATCAAGTAATGTCATCATGGCGTCTGTGAGAAATATTGTAATGTATGCAATTTTAACGATTACTTATCTACATAAGGGCGCATTATATGTGTAAATAAAAATTCATAGGAATATAAGACATAGTAGTATTAAGATTTACCGAATAAAGATTCAATGGAAGAGATTTACATATTGATGTAAAAGATTTGTAAAAACAATAAAATGCTTCGTTGAAAGTCTATTTTGATTTTGATAACAAAATAATTATTATGTCACGATCACACATTATGTGACCATTATGTATATATAGCATAATCGGTCATACCTTCAAATAACAACAACCTATAGGTACCTATTATGAGGAAAATAAGGCGCGACCACGGGGGGTGTAAACATGGATTTTAACCGGAAAATGTCGAGCCCATGTGACACGGGTGTTGTCAACTTGCACTAGGTACTTAAAATAATTAAAACAAGCCTACACTCTTTATGTAATTAAAAGGGGTATTGCCAATATAATAAACAATGAAAATCGATTGCCATTTGTTAATTAAAAGTATTGTTTGTTGACCAAAACTGCTGATTAGAATTTTGTTTTCAACTTAATTGATATTATGCTATATTTAATTTTGGCCAGATCTACAATGATGCAGCACTAACTAAACCTACTCAAACGTCCACGGATACTTTTCATCCTAATTGGTTCCAATCAATTTTGGGACTCGCGACGGGCAAACTCAAGATCATTCAGGATTCAAGATTTGGTGATTACAGCCAACAAAACAGCACTTTTATAACGTCAAAATTTACAAAGGACTACCAAAACTCCTACCCTTCACTTGCTGCTAAATATCTGATCCTTTACTGAAACTAGGTGTTAACGCTGTGGCGCATTCCAATCGCTAGCTTAGTCAAACAAAACACGACATTGCCTAAGCTTCGTTTACACGTTACTTCACTATAACACCGGTCAACTACAACAGAGCACAGTTCTCACGGTATCATACGTCCCCATACAATTTCATACAATTGGTTACAGTAAAAGTGATTTTAGCTGCCTGTTTCATTACCTGCTATGCTTTCATACTTTCACTTCAGTTATAGGAGTGAACGTGAGAATTATTATAATGATGGTCGAAAATCATGTGCCATATAACGCTATATGTATTTTACGTGAGGTTTCACTACCATAACAGAACTATTAATTCAATTATGTCATCTGTCCGTATAGGTATACTAAAATTCTGTTGAAAAATATATGCTAAGCAACAGAAAAATATAATTACTCAACATCCGTTCGATTGCATTTTTATCATACATTGGCAAATAATTATTTTTAACGCTGAAATAATTTTAGAAATTGGTTCAGTAATTGCTGAGATTAGAGTTGTTAATCAAACAAACTCTTAACCCTTATCATACTACTATGGATTTAAGAAAGAATTTCCATTCCTGAAGAAATACTTATGTAAGGTTCCTAGTAATTCATTACATTTTTATCCACAAAAATCGACTACCTTCATAATCGATTTTTGTGTAGAACTTTTGAAATTAACATAATAACGGATGAACTGCGAGTGGGGGCATTCTTGTCTGGGCGCTCGAGCCGAGTGGTCGTGTAAAGTGTAACTTGTAGTGGTGTACTGAGAAGAATAAAGGAATTACATTGTGCTAACGAGGAGTTTTATTACATTTCAGAAGTGGTATGTACAGCTCACATTTTATTTTTCGTAATAATAATAATGCTATATTGCTTATTTAAAATATCGAACGTTAAGTGTTGTAAAGTTTGAATATATAACGACTGGTTTTGTTCCTAATAGCCACATTGCGTTCGCTAACCTTATTTTCCTTGATTGATTTTGCTTATTTGAAATATCGACCGCTAAGTGTTATAAATTTTGAAANTAATGTTACTCCCTATATTGCTTATTTAAAATATCGAACGCTAAGTGTTGTAAAGTCTAAATATATATCGACTGGTTTTGTTCCTAATAGCCACATTGCGTTCGTTAACCTTATTTTCTTTGATTGATTTTGCTTATTTAAAATATCGACCGTTAAGTGTTGTAAAGTTTGAATATATAACGACTGGTTCTGTTCCTAATAGCCACATTGTGTTCGTTAACCTTATTTTCTTTGTCTAGTTTCAAAAACAAGACTTGTAACGGTTATAGTAGCTTTAATTGTTAGAAAGCAGCTATGACAAATCAGATGAGGATCGTTTTCGATGTATTGAAGTTTTTATAAGCTTTTATTTAATCAAAGTCAAAGGTGGTTATTATTTCGTGCAAATTAATATGATACGCTTTGGTGTTAAAAAAAAAGAAACGTAAGCTTGTTCGTTAATTTAGTTTATTTTACTTAGTTATTCCGCTATTTTGGGGTACGTAGTGGATATATTTTAATCAAAATTCCTTGTGATCGAGTCCCAGATAATGGAGCAAGATAGACGTGGTCCTAGCCGCCTTCTCGAAACTCCTGAGCGCCTCACGTCGAGACGCGATGGTGCCGGAGGGAGACGGAGTCGCAGCCGTAGCCGCCTGCGTAGCGGAACACGTGCACCGAGGCGGAGCCACGCGCGCAGTAGGAGTCGCAGCTCTACGCGCCGCAGCGGCGGCAGTAGGAGCATTCGGGAGAAGGAGCGGGAGCTACGGCAGGAGCGGGACAGGATAAGGCGCCTTGAAGAAGAAATTGATCGAGAACGCAGTCATCGGCGATCCATCTCAAGAACACGTCGTGACTCGAGGCATCGGAAATCAGCTCGCGGCGCAGTAGAGGATCAGCGGTGCAACCGGAAGCAGTCTACTGCCAGGGATGATATAAGGTCAGCAAGTTTAGCTTTTTCTGCTAAGGATGTAGTAGATATTTTGAAGTCTATTAAGTCAACCCAACCGGCAACGGTCGCACACGGTTCCCATAATCTCAACCATAAAAATATATTACCGGAATTTGATCCATCGTCAAAAAATCAAAGGGTTGATGTTTGGTTAAGAAAAGTTAATGAGTGTGCAACCGTTTATGGATGGGATGATAAAACCGTAATACATTTTGCGATGCAGAAATTGCAGGGATTGGCCAAAACCTGGTATGAGGGGCTGAACTCTATCTTGTTTAGCTGGCCCGAGTGGCAAGAAAAACTAGTCGCTGCTTTCCCCTGCGAACAGAATTATGGCCAATCCCTGGAAGATATGTTACGTAGGAAGAGTAGGATAAATGAACCCATAGAAGTTTATTTTTATGAAAAGATAGCCTTGTTGAACCGGTGTGAGATCGACGGTAAACGTGCCGTTGATTGTGTAATTCATGGATTAACTGATAAGACACTAAAGACTAGTGCATTGGCGTTACGTTGTACGCATCCAGATCAGCTCCTGCAATTCCTTATGAGTAACAAAGATTCAGGCCATTCACAAGTGGGTTACGGTCGCGGTGATCTTAAAAATAGATTTGGTCAAGACCCTAGGACATCCGGTAGTAGCGCTTTGTATGATCGCATTCACACAGACGTTAAGAAACCTAATAATACAGTAGTCAATCCCGGCTTATTTTGTTACAATTGTAAAGAACGCGGACATCCTTTCATGAAGTGCCCTAAGCCCCTACTTAAGTGTCTACACTGCCTAAGATTTGGCCATAAAACTGAAAATTGCACTTCAAAATCCGAAAATAGCAGTAACCATAAAAAGGAAGCTATGCCTAAAACCATGCTGATATCAGCTTCAAAGGCTAGTTCTAAATACATAAAGGAGGTAACCATTAATGGTTTGCTGTTTCAAGCTTTCATCGATTTNCTTTGTATGATCGCATTCACACAGACGTTAAGAAATCTAATAACACAGTAGTCAATCCCGGCTTATTTTGTTACAATTGTAAAGAACGCGGACATCCTTTCATGAAGTGCCCTAAGCCCCTACTTAAGTGTCTACACTGCCTAAGATTTGGCCATAAAACTGAAAATTGCACTTCAAAATCTGAAAATAGCAGTAACCATAAAA
Source organism: Heliothis virescens (assembly GCA_002382865.2). Lineage (NCBI taxonomy): Eukaryota > Metazoa > Arthropoda > Insecta > Lepidoptera > Noctuidae > Heliothis > Heliothis virescens. The sequence goes on from NWSH02000008.1 coordinate 1,325,430, forward strand.
AGGAAGCTATGCCTAAAACCATGCTGATATCAGCTTCAAAGGCTAGTTCTAAATACATAAAGGAGGTAACCATTAATGGTTTGCTGTTTCAAGCTTTCATCGATTTTGGAAGTGATGTTTCACTGGTAGCACAATCAATTGTGTCGCCTCTAGGGCTTATTGTCAACTCCATGTTACAACCATTGAAGGGCTTTGGGAATGAAATTGTCCAATCATACGGTACGGTTATAGCCGATTTAGTTATTGATGGAGTTAGAGCCGAGGTAAAATTTTATGTAGTTGACGATAAATTCCTAGATACCCCTGTGTTAATTGGTCAATCATTNACAGTAGTCAATCCCGGCTTATTTTGTTACAATTGTAAAGAACGCGGACATCCTTTCATGAAGTGCCCTAAGCCCCTACTTAAGTGTCTACACTGCCTAAGATTTGGCCATAAAACTGAAAATTGCACTTCAAAATCCGAAAATAGCAGTAACCATAAAAAGGAAGCTATGCCTAAAACCATGCTGATATCAGCTTCAAAGGCTAGTTCTAAATACATAAAGGAGGTAACCATTAATGGTTTGCTGTTTCAAGCTTTCATCGATTTTGGAAGTGATGTTTCACTGGTAGCACAATCAATTGTGTCGCCTCTAGGGCTTATTGTCAACTCCATGTTACAACCATTGAAAGGCTTTGGGAATGAAATTGTTCAATCATATGGTACTGTTATAGCCGATTTAATTATTGATGGAGTTAGGGCCGAGGTAAAATTTTATGTAGTTGACGATAAATTCCTAGATACCCCTGTGTTAATTGGTCAATCATTTACGGAACAACCCCATGTGGTTGTATATAAGAATTCAGAGCAGTTAAAATTCTATAGCCTCGATCTTCTGATGCCATATAATGATAGGGATCTTGAGGATACCCAAGACCTCACTGTATCTGTATTAACTACCACCGACTTATATGGCCCTGCTACAATAACCGCTATAACAAAGCCATTCGTTAAGGGTGATATTATCGTTAGTAGCAAAGTAGTAGGAAACCCAATGAACCAATATGCCATTTATGGCGGCGTCTACCGTGTGACAAGAGGTGTGGTCAAAGTTAGTATAGCGCCAATCGCGGTCAGTTGTGTACGTTTACCAGCGGGGTCTACGTTGTGTCGTGCCACGAAAGTCCTTTTAGTAAATCGTATCTTATCACATGATTTTAAAGATCGTGCAATTAACCCTCAGCAGTTTGATGACACATTAGTCCGTATGGGTGACAGTGTTACAGAATGGGATAAACAAAAGTTGTTAGAAATTTTGCACAGANGCTACAATAACCGCTATAACAAAGCCATTCGTTAAGGGTGATATTATCGTTAGTAGCAAAGTAGTAGGAAACCCAATGAACCAATATGCCATTTATGGCGGCGTCTACCGTGTGACAAGAGGTGTGGTCAAAGTTAGTATAGCGCCAATCGCGGTCAGTTGTGTACGTTTACCAGCGGGGTCTACGTTGTGTCGTGCCACGAAAGTCCTTTTAGTGAATCGTATCTTATCACACGATTTTAAAGATCGTGCTATTGACCCTCAGCAGTTTGATGACACATTAGTCCGTATGGGTGACAGTGTTACAGAATGGGAGAAACAAAAGTTGTTAGAAATTTTGCACCGATATCAACACTGCTTTGCCTCTTCCTTAAAGCACTTGGGATGTACAAATGTTACAGAGATGACAATAGAAACCACAAGTAGACAACCCATTGTATATCGGCCATACCGCTTGTCACACAAAGAGCGCGAGCAGGTTCGTGAAATGGTGGGTGAAATGCTAGAAGCCGGTATTGTTAGAGAGTCGGTGTCAGAATACGCAAGCCCCGTCATTCTAGTCAAGAAGAAAGACGGGAAAATGCGTATGTGTATAGACTACAGGTTACTTAATGCGATCACGGTGAAGGAAAGATATCCGATGCCAATAATCGAGGATGAAATCGCCCGACTATCTGGTCAGGCTTGTTTTATCACTCTCGATTTGGCATCCGGATACTACCAAGTGCCGATTGCAGAAACATCAAAAGCGCTCACAGCGTTTGTAACGCCGGACGGCCAATATGAGTTCAATCGTATGCCGTTTGGCCTTGCAAACGCTCCCGCTGTGTTTCAGCGTATGATGCATAAAGTATTGGGATCGGCACGATATACGGAAGCAACTGCGTATATTGATGACGTCCTTATTTACGGTAGAGATATAGAGGAGTGTTTGACCCGATTCGAAAATATTTTGAAATTGATCGATAAAGCCAATCTAACGTTAAACTTGTCCAAGTGTGAATTTCTGACTGACAAAGTGCATTATCTAGGCTATGAGATTAGTGCTGCGGGTATTAGACCGGGAGATAAGAAAGTTAGTTGCGTGTTGGATTTTCCTCGGCCGTCCAACCAGCATACTGTGCGGCAATTTTTGGGGCTCGTCGGTTATTTTCGTAAATTTATAAGGAATTTTGCGCAAGTGGCCGAACCTTTAAACAAATTATTGAAAAAGGATGCCCCATGGTGCTGGTTGGATGAACAGGAAAAGTCCTTTAATGAACTGAAAGATAGGTTGACCAAGCGGCCTATATTGGCTATATATGACCCCAAGGCTGATACGGAACTTCATACAGACGCCAGCAAAATTGGTATTGGAGGTATTCTGATGCAAAAACCACCTGGCAGCGATACATTCCGACCCGTTGCATTCTACAGCCGACAAACCACACCAGAAGAAAAGCATTTCCATGCTTACGAGCTGGAAACTTTGGCAGTGGTTTGCTCTCTAAGGAAGTTCCGTGTGTACCTTCTAGGTCAACAATTTAGGATCATTACTGATTGCAGCGCATTACGCAGCACCTTTACGAAACGTGACATAATTCCGCGGGTTGCAAGGTGGTGGTTATTGCTGCAAGAATTCCAATGCTCCATAGAGTACAGGGCTGGTGTGAAGATGTCACATGTTGATGCACTATCACGTAATCCGATTTCAGATAGTGAAACAATCGACGCTTTGAGTCAGTATCCGTCAGTAATGACCATTAGTAATGATGACTGGTTACAAACCTTGCAATTAGGAGATTCTGAGTTAGGTAGAATCAGAAATATAGTTTCCTCGACGATTGACGTAGATGGTCTGAAATATATTAGGGACAATTACGTCATCAAAGATAACCAATTATTCAAGGTGATTGACGGTGACAAGGACAACCTTCGTTGGGTTGTACCGAAGGGAGCGAGGTGGCAACNCAGTATCCGTCAGTAATGACCATTAGTAATGATGACTGGTTACAAACCTTGCAATTAGGAGATTCTGAGTTAGGTAGAATCAGAAATATAGTTTCCTCGACGATTGACGTAGATGGTCTGAAATATATTAGGGACAATTATGTCATCAAAGATAACCAATTGTTTAAGGTGATTGACGGTGACAAGGACAACCTTCGTTGGGTTGTACCGAAGGGAGCGAGGTGGCAACTATGCCGGTTAAATCATGATGACATTGGACACTTTGGTGTGGAAAAGACCCTCGAGCGAATAAAGAAATCTTATTGGTTCCCTAAAATGTCTAGATTTATAAAAAAGTATGTTCAGGCATGCGTACAGTGTGCGTATGCGAAAAAAACCGCTAATGCTAAAGAAGGATATTTACATACTATCGAGAAGGTCGAGGTCCCTTTCCACACCGTCCACATTGACCACCTCGGCCCCTTCGTGAGATCTAAACGGGGTAACACGCATTTGTTGGTGATCGTGGAGGCGTTCACAAAATTCGTATTCATTAAACCTGTTCGCAATACGAACACTCAGAATGTCTTACGTGCATTAGAAGATGTTTTCTATACATTTCGATGTCCAGATCGTATTATTAGTGATCGTGGTTCTTGCTTCACATCGCATGCCTTCAAAAGGTTTTGTTTAGACAAGGGTATTAAGCATGTTCTGAATGCGGTTTCAAGTCCGCGCTCAAACGGGCAGGTTGAGCGCTACAATCGTTCAATTTTGAATTCACTGACAGCTCAAAATTTAAATGATGATGAAAGGACATGGGACGAGAAGGTGGGAGTTGTGCAGTGGGGCCTTAACAACACTATACAAAAGACTACAGGGAGGACCCCTGCTGAAGTCATGTTTGGCACGTCCATAAATGCAGAACTAGTTCCAATACTCAATGACGTAAGACGAAATACGCAGGAAAATAGTGACGTCGGGGAAATAAGAGAACAGGTTAAGGATAGAATACAGGAGGAACAAACTAAACAAAAAGAGTATTATGATAGGAATAGGAAACCAGCGCGAACTTATAAGGAAGGGGATTTAGTTAAAATAACAAAGGTTGCTTTTAACAATGACGGTAAAAGCACGAAACTTTTACCCTCATATTCAGGACCATATAGGGTAATACAGGTGTTAGGAAATGAAAGATATAGATTAAAAGGAATTCCAGGACTGACTTGCACTAAGTCTAAGCGTGAAACAACTGTGGCAGCCGATCGGATGTTGCCCTGGGTTCACATGGCGGCTCTTGAAGTAAATAGTGATTCTGGCGACGAAACTGTCAACTATTGTTCAGGTTCGGAAATTGAATGAGTGACGATTGATTTAAACTGTTGCACCTATTAATGTAATGAAGGATATTAATTAGTATTGCTCCAACCTGGAATTTATTGTAGTGTTCCCGTGATTATTATTATTTCTTATTATAAATATACATATTTTTACTGATATATTATTTTATTTTTACAATGTTTTCAATTGATATAAATTAATGAATTCTATTTGTGTATACACAACATGCTCTGTATAAATAATATTACTGATGAATAACTGATGTGTGTACTGTTGTGAACTTTAGTCCTGTAGTAATTGTATTGTATTATAGTCATGTCAGAATTGGATGGGTTGATATGTACTATGGTACTTTACTTACCTGATCTCAGTCAGATTCCCGCTAGAATTGGATGGGTTAGCGGGGATCGAGCTGAGGTTAGCCAATCTTGCTAGAATTGGATGGGTTAGCAAGTATTGGTTTAGATCTTGCTAGAATTGGATGGGTTAGCAAGTATTAGTCTAGGTCTTGCGAGAATTGGATGGGTTCGCAAGCTGATTTACTTAAAGGATTTCCTCCTTGTCGTGAGAATTGGATGGGTTTACGACATGGTGGTATTATGTGGTTGGTGCGTGTAAGAATTAGATGGGTTTACAGCACACAACTTGATCTATTTGGATATAGTTATTTATGCACTAGTTGATACACAGTGTTAAGTTAAAAAAAAAAAAAAAAAAAAAAGAAATGTTTTTTTTTTTCTCTCTTTATCTTTTGTTTACTTTTAAAGATTTGCAAGTATTGCTAATATTCGTATACGGTTATAAATTATATAAATGTAAGTGTCCTCCCTCGCCGAGTGTAAGGTTAATATAAATTGCCTAGATCCGTGTATGAGGACATACACGAGGTCAGGATGGACGAGTGTAAGGTTCCTAGTAATTTATGACATTTTTATCCACAAAAATCGACTACCTTCATAATCGATTTTTGTGTAGAACTTTTGAAATTAACATAATAACGGATGAACGGCGAGTGGGGGCATTCTTGTCTGGGCGCTCGAGCCGAGTGGTCGTGTAAAGTGTAACTTGTAGTGGTATACTGAGAAGAATAAAGGAATTACATTGTGCTAACGAGGAGTTTTATTACACTTAAAACACGCGTACGTGTCAAGATTTTATCAAAATCCGTTAAGCAGTTTCGCAGCTCAAGAATCCCTTTCATGTCCGGATGACTGTACCATACAAAAGGGGAGCCTTACATACAAAAGTCAAGTTAAAAATACGCACATAATCACGAACATTAGTCATTACTAATGAGTAATCGTTGGTTCTAAATTAAAATAAAGTGTATCGCTATATATTAATGGAACGGGCGCGCCTGTGCTGCAGCCAATTCGCTTAATGGAAGCCGGGTTGAAACTACCCAGACATGCGACGGCTTATATTTGTATTGAACTTTAAGATATTGTAGTGAAAGCTTTTAGAATTAATAAGGTTATCTTATTAAAGTATATAAAATTAAAGGAACTGAGCTATTTGTTCCACGTTTCCTAATTGCTTATATACGATCTGGGATCTTCAAATCTCCTTATGGTCTGTTTCTATTAGCAATCTATGCATAGTTTTGAGATTCGATTTTAAGACATCTATACATATAATGAAAAGGAAACATTTCTTGTTTGTGGGTAAAGGCTCCGAAACTACTGAACCGATTTGAAAAATTCCTTCACTGTTGGGAAGCTACACTAGCATATGAGTAACATAGGCTATATTTTGTCTAGGTGCAGGCAGCAGTTCCCACGGAACGGGTCTGAAACTGTGGGAAAATAGCTAGTAATTTATATGAAGCTAATATCAAAATTCAATCAACGGGTAGATAGGTTATAAGAATCCAGCATTAGTCTATAAGACCTATACCACTATCTGTAGTGGAGCTATCAACCATAATCAGTTGGCTTAAGCCTATGTAAGTGATATTGATTGATTAAGCGCCGTGGTAGGCCGCACGAAGTTTGTTAACCCAAGGGCGCTGTATCGCGCCCGCAATTAAGACGTTCCACTGTTTTTGCCATAGAATTAGGGAAGAATAGACGTGAATATATTTTTGAATTCTTTCATGTTTTTGTGGTGAGACACGAAAATAGTTGTGAGACTAGGATTAAGCTATACTATATTTCATTACGCGAAGGAAAATGTTGTAATGCAATTATATGACATGTTTTTAGAAAATACATTAGCAATAGGTTAATTTTGTAGCAAATATCACGTAATATTTATTTATTGTGTTTATTATTTAATTAAATTTATCTACTTATTTACTTATTTTCCTTAGTCATAAATACAATTTACGTTTTATTAGTTAACGTTGCAACTGTTTACCTCAATAACGTTGTGGCCGGATATTCAACAATGCATTGCAGTTTTAATTGACTGAACGATGATGGCATCCTTTAAACCGGTTTCTGTGTTTTAGCTCGGTTTAATTAATTAACACAGCATTTGTATGCACGCTGATAATCCTTCGTTTTTTTTACTTATTTGGTGTAAATAATACAATGCAATTCGTATTGCTAACAAAACCACTTTTTCAGACTAAAAAAGAACCTTTTGTTGTTTTTCTTTTTGTTAACTAAGTTAAGTTCAAACATACTTTTAGGCCGTAAGTAAGGTCAAAAACACCTTTTAAGGCCGTAAGTAATAATGTCACAACAGAAAAGGCAAAATACTTCTGAGAATAACTGTTTAAATGTAGGTTTATGTCCTGACTTAATGTACTGCCTGGTTATTTATAGCTGACTTCAAGTTAGTGCGAAGCCGTTTCGGTCATAAGCAGCAATTTTTCTCTTAACATCTCAAGGTTCTAAAATGATAACGGTTTTGTTTCGTAATTGTGAACGCTTTTTTGTGGGTACTTATGAAGTAAGCAGTCAGTCAAGATTAAGGATGAGTCAGACCAAATTCAATGGAACAGACTACACAAATTTTATTTCAGAGCCAAAACCTCAAAATCAATTCACACTTAAGATTAGTCCTAACTGCATTCGAGGGCAAGCTTCAATACACGAAAAAAGGATGCAATATTTCTACTAGGTTACCGGCCCATCTTGATTCCACAGAGCAATAAATAAACCTTTATAAGCATTACAACTTGCTACAATCCAGTTTTTATACATATTAAGTATATTGGCTCACTTAATATGTATAAAAAACATATTAATCGTCTACGCCTCTTCCTTATTATGGCGTTGAGAAATCTTAGCTTTTCTAAGTAGTGACAGATCGCGTTGGCACGGAAGAGCTTGAGTAGCAATTAGTAGTACCTAGATGAAAAGAGAGCACAGGTGGTCAGTCCTGGCTGCCTGCCTATAAACTATCAGCTCATTTAATTGATAGGACATGGTTGTCCGAAATTATAATGAGAGTTTATCTAAGAATGATTTAAAGTAGCAGATTTTTAAGATAAATTGAAATTGTTTGCAAGTTTGTTTTTGGGTTATTCATTAAAACGCATACTGCATGATTACGCCAACTTTAAATACAAGCTAACAATTTGAGAAGTAACCTTCGGAGGATTCCGATGTTTATTAATACATTTCAAAATTAGAACGCATCGCTAACCAATGGCGGAGCGATGCTTACTTTTCGCGCCTCTTGCGTCATCTTGCAGACGATTCGCTGTCAAAATATGATTCGGTGAAGCTCGGATCGCGGGATTTATATGCAATGCGCGTAGGCAGAAGAATTTAGCTGTGCAGCTTTATATGGACGGCTGCGTTTTACTGTGTTGAATATTTGGATATATTTAATTACTTCCTAGTCAAAAACAATCGATTACAAAGGTTCTTAAAAATACTCAAAAATAAAAAGTTAAACTGCAAATATCTGTGATAAATGACTAATGCACGGTCTAAAAATACTTATTACGTATTCTTTCAGACTTAAACAATACCTTATTAATTTACAATACAATGCTATTTTGTAACATATTTGTTCTTGAAAAACGAAAATCTGCGTATTTGCGATATTCTCTAACGTTCAATAGAACACCCTACATTAACACGCGTTTGTCTAAATGTGCTAACTATTCAAAATGGTAAAATCGACCTACATTACGAAGAAACAAACACACGTACATACAACGCATAATTAGCAAGTTACAATAATAGTCGAAATAGTGTGGGTTGGTATTGATAAAAATTGTTTAATTAGGAAAAATAATAAATGTGACGATATCTGAAACGGAAAAGGTTTATCCATTTTTGTTGCTAAGGTACTGGCTTTATTATTAAATATATTATTAACTACTGTAGCTAGGCTAAAATATTATAAGACGTATCTACCCAGGTTGCAGGTATAAAAAATCTAGGTAGGTTACTACCTAGGTGTTAACAGAGTCTAAATAAACTAGGTGCCTAACCTTCAGTATTTGACTAATTCAAAAGAATTCTATAAACACGAACATCTTATGGCGCCAAGTATCGACAAAAAAAACAGACATAATTTATGGTAAAATAAAATTGTCCGTTAAGTAAATTAAGTTGAAAAAAAAAAACAACATCAATAACGTGTCGTGACAAAACATCCTATTTACTACCGGTTGCTTACGATTGGACCATGTTAAATTCAATAATATTTACGACTAAGAAACTTAATATTATGTAGTTCAAAACAATCGTAACAGGTTGATGGTATAATTTAAAGATTATCCAACAAACAATTTAACCTACTAATATCGATAGTTATTTATTTCTGCAATCAACAACTGAAGTGCAACGGTCGTGCAATAATTTCGAAGTGAAGTTACATAACCGTGCTACTTTCTTATGGCGCGTCTAGACGTTCATAGTGCTACAGGATAGCTTGTCCTTGACAAGTTAACTCCGCGATAATCGCAATGGCATCGCCACTAATGTTTGTTTTTAATTATGTTTGACTTTGAAAACTTCGAATGAGGCACACGCGTGTATTTATTATTCGATTAGAATTAATCATGTTTTTGGTAAAGTCTAGATAATTGATACAACAGTTTTAAATTGGATATAATTACTAATTAATTTTAGACAATAATCTAAAACTTATGCAGGATTATAATTAATTTACTGATTTGATCAAAAAATCAAATTAATTTTTAACTATTCTAAAAATGTTGGGCAACTTTTTATCAAATTATCCTTTTCCTTACAATCGGAATCGTTCTAGCCGTTCAGGCGTGATTCGATAACCAGAAAAATAGGGGGTGATTTTGATATTTTAGATTTGTTTTAAGGGATATTGCAACTAAATACTAAACTTAAATTATGCATATGCTAAATTCCCTAAAAACTTTTCTTGTCACCCTGCCAGCTTAATTAAAGAAGAAGCTTAAATTTCAATTAGTTTCTGAACGAACTTTCGTAGCAAGTCTGTGACCACGAAAACATGCTAATTGCTACTGCAGATATAATTTGGTGCCACAAACCACGACCTTGTGTTTGTTCTGACAAATTAACCGAACTTAGCCTAATTGTTACAAGAGATCAGACTAAGTTGTTTTTGAAGGTGTTTAGAAAAAAATGTGGTCTTATTCTAGAATGTTTTGTGTTCTGCTATTTTAATAATTAAGTCCATTTTCAGTGACAACGCGCGCGTGACATGTAACAATAAGCGCATGTTTTTCTTAAAACGGCTCTTTATTTTGAAAATTTAACGTGAAAATTGATAGTAAACAGTTTTTTTTAAGAAAACTGACGTTTATTAATTACTTATAGGATAGTAAAAGTTGAATGGGTTAAATAGTTTTTGTTTTCTTGCACCACTAATATCCTTGGAATGCGTTTAAAATCGCACGTGCTACCTACAAGTTAAATACAAAGTGCAAGATTAATACGATCAATGTTCGTTTAAGTATAGCTGATAAGGTTTAATTCCATTGATTGTATTCAAGGTTTTTTATCAGCTGGAAATATTAGCTCATTCTTAGACTATTATAATTACAGAGAAAATTAATCACAGAATACTTATTACTATATACTTTGTAGAACTAGTAACCGTTTCGGGTTAGACCTGTCACTTTTTATGCACTATTGAAATCCTTAACCTAGATTATTATGTACTTATGACGCAATAAGTACTAAATGTACCTGTGAGTTGAGATTACACAGTCACGTTTATAAATAGCATAACCAAAAGTTAACTGTGAGGAAAATAGGATAATAGGATAATCTTCTTATATATAAAAATGAATCGCTAAATGTGTTGGTAAGCGCATAAAATGTTTGTACAGATCGAGGGAAGGTTTAAACGATGAGAAAATATGATTATATAAAAAAAAAACAGGATCTGCGTACGAAGTCGCGGGCAGAAGCTAGTCTTATAATATAAAAATGAATCGCTAAATGTGTTGGTAAGCGCATAACTCAAGAAC